>CAJQZJ010032058.1:525775-554833 GCA_907164525.1 Lophiomys imhausi | reverse complement strand
GCTGGCCCTGTATTTCCTGTATAATCAGATATATTTATCCCTCTCAGGTCTCTGAAGTGGTTGAAGACTGGATAGCTATAGTCTCATAGTTAAATTTTGAATTGTTTAGGAATTGAGAGGGTTTCTAGATCTAAGAAGATATTTTTAAAATTGTGATGCAAGTTAGGATGGAGGCTGAGTTGGATATAGAACTTTAAACTCATGGAGTTGGTTGGATAGTAGAATGTTAAAGTCAGTTACCAAATACGTATGGACTGGACATTGGGAATGTATGCTAAGCTTTATAATTCTCATAACTGTGACCTAGTTATTTCTGTTGTTTTATATTGTATTTGTTATAGAGAAAGAGCCATTTGTTGGACTGAAAGGGGGAGTTGTTGGGGAGAAAAATACCTTAAATTTAAACAAAAGAAATGAATGAAGGGGTTAAGGGGGAAGAGGGTGTGAGGGTGGGATCGGGGGGGGGGGTACAGAGGGGATTGTGATTGAGATGTAACTTGAAATAAAAAAATAAAATAAAAACTCAAAGAAATCATGAAAAAAAAACCAAAGATATCTCCACACCTGCAGGCTTAGTCTGTATTCATTTGTTATTAGTATTTGAAGGTAAGACTATAAAATACTGTATTACACACAATTATGTATTTTAGATATGTATTCACATTAGCAATGCAGAAAAATACTGCAATACATTTTAATGTTTTTTTGAGATTATCATACATTTCCCTGTTCCCTTTATTTCCTCTAACTCTCCCATGTAATTCACTGTGGTCTTTATAAAATTCATTCCCTTGTCTTCTTTAATTGTTGTTGAACACACACACACACACACACACACACACACACACACACACACACACACTCTCTCTCTCTCTCTCTCTCTCTCTCTCTCCCCCCAAATATGTAAGTACAAACTACTCATTCCATCAGTCCATATAACAATATATGTTTTCAGGGATGACCATTTGGTATCAGATAGCCAACTATGTTAGCTCTTCCACGTAAATTAATTTCTTAATGATATTTCATTTTCATTTTTGTTTGTTTCTTGTTGGTTTTTTTGTTTTGTTCTTTTTTTTTTTTTGGACAGGGTTTCTCTGTAAAACCGTCCCAACTGTCTTGTAACGCGCCTTGTAGACCAGGCTCACTTCATACTCACAGAGATCCACCTGCCTCCGCCTACTGAGTGCTGGGATTAAAGGCGTGCACCATCACACCCCGCTCCTAACTATATTTCTATCAAAGAGTTTTACGGACTCTGTATTCTATACTACATTGACAAAATTATAAAGTGTTTTAATTTGTGTTTGAAATAGGATCTTACTATGTATCCCTGGCTGGCCTGAAAAACTTAACTATGTAGGTTAGAGTGGCCTTAAATTCATAGAAACCTGCCTCTGTCTACTGAATGCTGATATTAAGTGTGCCAGCCACCATGTCCAGCGTTGAGATGTATTTGAATGAGCAGTGACCCAGTTGTTTACTGCCTGTTATGTGCTAGTTGCTTGTTACAACTATTTTAGTAGCTGTAAGTAATTTTTCTTAATGGTACTACAACAATGCAGTGTTCTTAATGCCTAAGTGATGTCATAGTTTAACTCATTTCCTTTAGAACATTCATTTGAAAATAAAAAGTGGTAAACAAACACGCTTTTGCTTTAAGTACTGCTCGCTCTGTAAGCTCTTGTTTGTAATTGTATATCCCAGTCTTTTCTCTAAGTTTCCAGAAGGTTGTGATGAATTCTATGTGACTTACAAAGACAGATTGAGTTTAAACCTATGCCTTGGACTTCTACCTTTGACAAGGTATCTTATTCCAAGGGATGTGTGTGTGTGTGTGTGTATGTATGTATATATTTGCATTGTATAACTGAACTAAAATCATCACTAGTGGGCCAATGGTGGTGATGAACGTCTATAATCCCAGTCCTTTAAAACTGAGGCAAAAGCATTGGGAGTTTTAGATTAGCTTAAGCTTGATTGCAGGTTCCTATCTCGAATAAACCAAAATGGTCTATATTAGGCATAGTATTGATATGTCTACCCAATGGCATAGCTGAAGTGACCTTCACCCAGCATAAGAATTAGCCCATGGAAATGAGCTGAAAAGAGAGTCACCTAAAAATGCATGCCTTCATGTATTAACTTCTATCTTCTGTATCCTGGAAAACATATATGAATATTTACCTAACCCATCTTAGAAATATACCTGACTATAACTATACATTTTTGAGGAGTCACTATTTTTTCTTATTTTTTTTGTATTGTACCCATTACTTGTCTTCAGTATAAGGAATATCTGTTAGTTTTTTGATTTATTCATGTATTAAAATAGCTTTCTTTGGTCCCAAGCATATTACAAATAGTAAAATGCTTTCATAGACTATCATTTGTCTAAACACTGGAATCTTTGCCTTTGATGCTATTTCAGCTAGGATTTCAATTCCTGGGCTGAAATTTGTGGAGGATCCAGAAGCAAGATCTAACAGTATAGCCAGCTCATCTATTTTCTTTTCAAAGCAAAAGATAGGATGAAATGGGATATCTCCAGAGGGAGGTATAAGTACAGTGGCACAATAAATCGCTTCTCCTCTATGAAGCTACCTGATTTCCCTTGGAGAGTTGGAGGTGGGGCCTGGGAGGAAGAAGAGACAGGCTGACTGATTTAGAGTCTTAAACTTAACCATTTAATATTAATATCTAGAGGTGAGATGAGTTTTCAGTATTTCCTTTCAGACTATTTTGGACAGGGAAAATGGTTTCAGGTAAATATAGCCGGATGTTAGTGTTTTTAATATTTGTCTCACAAAGGAAAACAGAGGAAATCACAGACTCAGGTAAATCTTGTTCTGTACAAGCTGTTCCCTGATTTTCAGCAACAAAAGCCTCCACTGTTTTTGCGGGAGAAAATGGAACTATAATCTCAATGCTTATATTCTATAATTTTGAATTGAATCTTTAATTAGAAGAAGTAAGTCCTGTGAAGACACATCTGTTCGAAAACTTCTTCACCCCCGATTTTCAGTATTTGTCTATTTTAGATTCTGAACTGAGAAAGCAATGTCTTGGAACTCATGGGTCTTTCTTAGCCTCTTACACTCTAATTATTGAATTAATTAAGACTTTAAGAGGACAAATGCCTTGATTTGTCTAAAGAGTTTTCTGATAATGTCAGTGTCACAACCTGGAAACTTGCCTGCATTTGAACTGCCCATACTCCCCCATCTCCAGCTCTGCAGGCTGTGTTTGAAGCTAAACAGAATTTGTCCTTCATTGTTCTTTCTTAACATAACCTCTGGGTCTTGGAGGCAGGACCTTGTTAAGAAATGAAACTAAGCCTTCCCAAATATAAAACATCATAGGGAAGGTCATAAACCTTAGAACAATAAAAGATATTTCTTTTGTCTTTTTGCAGCCTTTTAGGATTCCAGAATAGATTTGGATTGCAGCAGAGGAAGTAGAAAAGAGATCTGGGTTGGACAGACCAGACGAGATTTATCAAACTAGACATTGTGCCATCCCCCAAACTCAGTTTATTTGGGAATCACTTCCTTATCTAAGCACACAGCTGGTTCTGGGAAGGTTGCCTGCAATCCCTCAGGGCTGAGTCTTCTTACTAGAGTATCAGGTGGGGGATGGGCTGGAAGAAGTACAGGGTGTGCACAGAAGGAGGACTCACCGAACCCTGCGTGTTTTAAAAGTCAGAAAATTCCCTAGGCACAGGCACATGTAATCACAAATCTCAGACAACAGTGAGATTCTAGGGAACTTTGCTCACAGCATAAAGAAAGAGTTACAATAAAATGGGGACCAGAAAGATGTAAAGTCTCATATTGTCCATAGGATAGCAAGTGAGAAAAAGATCCCTTGTTTCCGATGTTGATGGATTATGAATTTAAATGGAGATGGCTTTCTTTCCTTGTTCTGTTTTTAATATACCTGAACTTCAGGAGCTTAATATTACAGTGGCAGATGGATTTATCTCACATTTAGGTAAATAGAGAGATTCTTAAGACCCACATCACAGTCAATTTTTTAAGTACTTAAAAGCAAAAACAGCTTTACAAATTCTTCTTTGCCATGCAACTTTCACACACAGAATTCTTTTCATAGAACTCAACTCTATGAAAGAACAGTAAACTTAGCTTGCTTTGTTCGCACACATTGTAAAAACAATTAGAAAAAATAAAATTAACTAATCAGTGCCAATGTAGGAACTTATTTCTTGAGGCTGGACCCAGAGTGATATAAACACACACACACGTAAACGTACACATGCATGCATACTCGCACACGTAAACTGAGTAAAGTAAGTTGTCTTGCAAATGAAAAAAATAATCAGACATCAGTGAAATCACATGATGATCATATGTGTATATGTTTAGGACTGACCACATAGGATAACCTATCAGGGCATTCATCTCTAGCCAGACTGATTAATTAATATTCTCTCTCTCTCTCGCCCTCTCACCCTTGAGCCGCCCCCCCCTTCACATAGCAACCACTAATTTTCTTAGCTCTTTATCCAGGGGTAGGACCTGTGAAATTCTCCGTATCCAAGTTGGCATGTCAAATAGTATTGTCATATGCTAGCCTTCTTTAGGCACCCACACTGTTGAGATCTCCTAAGTGCAGCTTCCATGACATGTACAGAGAACACTATCTCAAAGCTAACTCCTGGTCTTCTGGCGCTTAGACTCTTCTTCTCATTCCTTCTACAGTGTTTCCTGAGCTTAAGTGTAGAGATGACATTGATATATCTCTTGGGACTGGACACCCGTGGTCAGTTATTTCCTGCATTTTGAACAGTTGTGGATTTTTGTTACAGTCTTTATCTGCTGCAAAAAGGGATTTTGAAGATGTATGAGAACTACAGTTACCTGTGGTTATGCGTTCAAATGCTAGAACACAGATGGAAATTATTCTGGTTTAGGAATGTGACAGCAGATTTTCTTCTATGTTCCATGAAATATATCTTTTAAAAAGTTATTATTTTATTTTAAGTTATGTGTATTCCTGTGTTTCTTTGATGGATATATACTTGTTAATGTAGGTACCGCAGTAAACCATGAGTGTCAGAAATCTAGGGGTCAGATCGCAGGAAGCTGAAGGCAAAGGCAGTTGAGCAATATCAGGTGTGGGTGTTGGGAACTGATCTTGGTACTCTAGAAAAGCAACCAGTGCTCTTAACTTCTGAGCCATCTACTGAGTCTCTGATATAACTACATTTTAAAATTATCCCTCTTTGCACTGTTTAGCCATAGTAAACATGAGCAATAATCTTTTTTTTTAAACACTCCCTATTATGGCTGTAATGAAAATATAAACATTTGAGACCTTCATTATAAAAAGTTTGGTTCGTATGGAGAGTCAAGCAATTTATATTAAGCACTAGGTAAGGTTGAGCAATTAGCAAAGCAGGTGAATTTGATTTTTAGCTATAACTATTGAGATTGTAACTTTGAGAACATTTTGTCACTTAGTAAAAATCATTAGGTAAGCTTTAATTTCATGGAATCATCTCTTGCCTAGAACATTTCTTAGAAGGAAACCCTAGACTATGGTGAGTGTTTGTTGTTGATTTCCCCCAGAAACTGCTTTGTAGTTTTCATTATTTCTAAGAGAGAAAGACCTTACAATGCACCATTGGATAGAAAAATGCATTCTTGATTTATGTATTTAACACCATTTTCTGCCAGCTTGAAAAATGTAAGGGAGCTCAAAACCCAGAACCAGGTTGTTCTAACTCTACCTACACTTCTTAGAAAAGAAAAGGCTGAACAGTTGGAGGAAGAATCTATTGTTCTTTATAAGCTTTGTTCCACGGCTCATACTGAGAATGGGTAATTATATGTAATGGAAGACAGCTGTGATGTATGCCGTGTATTTCCCTCTTTTCATCTTGTGCTTGAGTGCATAACGCCTTAGCCGCTTCAGGGCTACATAAGGCTCAATTTCCCTATGCTATTTTATCCTGAAATGTTACCACAAGGGTCTTACAAATGAAAATGTTTGATTTGTTGTTACCTTTGGATGTGTCTTAAGTTATAGATTAATGTGGGAGATGTTTAAATGCTAGAACATTTTGTTACAGTGGTTGTAATTGGGCTGTGTATGTAGGAAATGATTCCATCAATGAAATTAAAAAACAATAAAATTTTAACCTATACAATAGAGTAACTCTTGTGTGTACGTGGTTGTTACGTGGTTAATGCCACTAATTGTTTGGATTTATCCATGTATTTGTCCTTTTCAGTTTTATCTAAGACTTTGTTGTTTGCTTTTATTTTTGTCTTTGACTCTCCATATTTGTGTTCACAATAACTATAGAATAACTTATAATTTATACTGAGCATATTGTAATTATTTACTATCTTCTCTTTCTGCTGTCTTCTAGTCCTTCTTATAGAAATAGAAACATATAGTTACCAAGGCATGATTGCTCTCTGAGTCCCTGTCACCGTGGCCTTAGCACTTTCCCCATACTTTATATTGGTAATTGGGTAATTAACCAGAAATGCTGTCACCTGAGTAAAGGCATAGGAAATGTCTCATTGAACAAAATAATCTCTCTTTGTACTCATGAATCATCTTTGATGTGCTACAACTCTATCAGCAGGGAAACTTTCTTCCCCATGGAGACTCTAACAAGCCTTCAAGACAAGAACAGACCTGGATTCCGCTATTAGTTTCATTTTGGAGGCAAATTGGGTTATTCTGCGGTAGTAGCATTTTCTGCCTGCACAGTATGAGATCTGAGGATATGGCAGAAAATTCTTCTGTTGAGGTTTTGATGAATAACAAGATAAGGGTTCTATTGTAGGCATTTGAAGAAAATGTGTGTAGCTGATTTTGGCTTTTAAAAAAAAGAGCTTGGAAGCATTTCTAGACGTCTGCAGGGGCCACTGATTATTTGCCTCCATCTCCATTTTGATGCAGTGTGTTAATATCTGGAGCCAATGTTCTTCAGGGAAGAGAATTTCTGTTTTTGACTATCACTTGCATCACAACTCCTAAGAAGTAGCTGAGCGAAAGAAAACATTCTTTAAAGACTGTACTGAATTCTTGTAATAAATCACAAAACATTGATATCAGCTTTCTCAGTCATTCTGCTAGGCTATGGCTGAGAATATTTCCAGATGTGTCTTCCTGAAGGGAAGGTAATTTTCTTTCACACACAAGAGATCTTTTCTTAACATGGAAGAAAAAAAAATTCAAATACTTTTTAGCCCTCTGCAGGTGACAAAACTTCAATTTCCTGTATCCTTAGACTGCTCGCATTTTTCTCCGATCCCATGAGAATGAAGAGAGATATAATCACTAGACTACAAATACTTCTAAGGTAATATAAATGAGGAAGGCAATTTTCCAGCTTCCTCTCTAGGTAGCTTCATAGAACAACAACGTCAAACAGGGAGTGAGTGCACAGGCATGGAACTGATTGCTTGGGTTTGTGGTGAAGGACTCATCCCTTGAAATATCCCAGTAAGAGTGAAGGGATTTCCTTAATGAGGTACGGAATTTTTCTGTGGGATGAACAGAAACTTCAATGGGCGTTATGCCCCTGATTTGTTAAAATTAATGACAGACCTAATCTTCTAAATAATAATGGCAAAACTAGTGGCCATTCATGTCTCCTTATTCTCATCATAGTCTTGGTTGGTGGCAACAGCATACAAAAGGATCTACTGTAGTTAAAATCTCTTGCTTAAACTGAGGCTACCTGAGGTATCCCAGTGTGCCACCAGTAGAAATCTTTTGTGCTTTTGTATTATAAATTGCATGCCATTTCTTTCCCATTGTCCCACTCCTGGTACATTTTTCCCTAGAGATAAACCATTATAATATATCTTCATTTAAAAAACATGCAACATGCATGAGTAATCACCATATCTTACTGAGATCTCAGCTTTTAGCCACATTTTATGTTAATTACTTGGGCTGTTGAATTAGTTCCTGCCACAATAAAACAGTATTATAAAACACATTTTGGGAACTAATTCTCTGTTTAAGAAACGTGCATATGTGTATATCATCAAAATGAGGAGTTAGGGGTGAAAAAAGGGTTCTATAGTCCATAAATTTGGTAAACATGGACATGATTAGGTTCATTATTGTAGCATATGACAGGTTTCGCATTCCTTGCTTTTTGCTAGAAGATGCATATCTTTCTGGACACTGATGGTCCAAGGAATACTTTTCTTTCACTTTCTTGTTTCTAAAGTTAATATAAATGGAATGGTATGGTGGACATTTAATATTTCTACAGAACAAGACAAGGTAAATAAATATGATTGTCTTAAAAAAAATTTAGTTTTCAGTGTTTAGTTGAGTATAAGGCAGATTTTCCAAGAAGTTAATTTTTGCTTCAGTTGAATTTGCTTTAAGCCCTCTGTGGCACACACAAGTATTGATATAATATGGATCATATATATATATATATATATATATATACATATATATATAATATCCTGTGTTTGAGATTTATGACCAATATTTTCATGTAAATCTAAATGCATTTTAATTTGAATTGTTGACTTCTCAGTCAATAAGTCTTGGCCTGTGGAGTTAGTGAAGTGTAACTGCACTGACTTTGCAATATGATTGTATAATCAAAGATAGCATGCCAGATGTGAAGGAAATCAATGCTTTATCAAGCACTTCAGGATCTATGTCATATCCTCATGCAAAGAAAAATGGAGCTTTGGTATACTTTTGAGCAAATTAGGAAAGCACATCACTGTGTGAAATGCTTAAAAATAAAAAACAGTATGCTGTTGGTTGTGACACTTGTGTTACATACTTGGTATTGTCTGCACCATGTCTTTCCATTATTTGTTTTTTTCACTAATTGTGCACAAAGGGAAGCATGCTTGATGAAACCAATTCCAATTAATAAGATAACTGTGTCGCTGTGCATCCTCTTCTGAATATTTTCCCACAAGGCAAAGCAGCAGCCATGGAGGATGATCAGCATGGCTCAGATAATGTAGGCCTCAGAGATGAAATGATTCAAAGTGGAAAGCTGCAGTGTGTTTGAGTAAACATGCCTTTGCTCATGGATAAAGCAGTCACGTGACTGCCTTCAAGTGTAACAGATTGTCAGAAAAGTAGAAACTAGTCTCTTTTTTTAAAATCGTTTTTAGTCATAAAGATCATAAAATTAAACAATATTGTGTGGTAGTTGCCTGTTTGTTTCTTTATGCTTTATTTTTTTTCTTTAATCTTCCATGCAGGTAAATTCTATTGTTGTAGTTTTGGAAATTATCTTTGTTGCAGTTGTTGGATTTTGTTTGTTGTTCACTCGAGGTTAAACTAGAGAAGATATATATATATATATATATATATATATATATATATATATACACATATATATATATATAAAACAGCATTTCTCCCTCTATATGTGCTTGTTTTTCTTCAAGATAGGGTTTCTCTGTGTATCCTTGGCTGTTGGAACTTGCTCTGTAGACCAAGCTGGCCTCAAACTATAGAGATCCACCTGCTTCTGCATCCTGAGTGCTGGCACTAAAGGCGTGTGCCACCACCACCATCACCACCTGGCTATATATGCATTTTTAATATTGAAAGTCATAAACCACGGCTGAAGATCGATGCTGTAATGTATGGAGAGAAAATGGGAACTGTCCAGGCAGCCACTGGTATGTCATTTCTTAGTTTTGGAAGCTGCAGACCCTGCACTTCCTATATAATCAGATATATTTATACTTCTCAGGTCTCTGAGGTGGTTGAAGAATAGATAGCTAGAGTCTCATTGTTAAATTTTGAGTTGTTTAGGAATCAAGAGGGTGTTCTGGATCTAAGGAGATGTTTTTAAAATTGTGAGGCAAGTTAGTATGAAAGCTGAGTTAGATATAGAACTTTAAATTCATGGAGATGGTTAGATAGTAGAATGTTAGGTGCCAAATCCATATGGACTGGACATTGGGAATGTATGCTAAGCCATATAACTCTCATAATTGTGGCCTATTTATTTCTGTGTTTTGTATTGTATTTATTGTTATAAGAGAAAGAACCATTTGTTGGACTTAAAGAGGGAGCTCTTGGGGGGAAAAAGATATACCTTAAACTAAAAAAAAAAAAGGGTAGAGGATGGGGAGGTTGAGGGGGAAGAGGGTGGAAGTGTGGGACAGGAGGGATGAGTAGGGAGGGGATTGTGATTGAGATGTAACTTGAAGAAATAAAAAATAAATTATCAAAAAAAAGAAAGTCATAAACCTTTTTAGTAACATTCTCAGGTATTAGAATTGTTACATTTAATCCCAAACACATCTATTTACTTGGCCTATTTTTTTTCTTTTTATAAACATTTATTTATTTCTTCAAGTTGCATCTCAGTCAAAGTTCTCTCCTTCCTCCCCCTGCCAGTCCTCCCCTCCTCACCTCGTCCCCCTCACCCTCCTATCGGCTTTTATTGTTGTTTTTTTTTTTTTAATTTAAGGTGTATCTTTTTTCTCCCCAGTAGCTCCCCTTTTTAGTCCAATAACAGGCTCTTTTTCTTATAACAGTAAATATAATACAAAACAATAAGAACAATTAGGCCACAATTATGAAAATTGTAGGGTATAACATACATTCCCAATGTCCAGTCCATAAGTATTTGGCAACTGTTATTAATATTCTGTTGCCTATCTATCTCAATGAGTTTAAAGTTTTTTTAAGTTGGTAATACTTGACTGAATTTTGAGAATAAACTTCAAGGCCAATTTTCCTCAATACCAAATATAAGAGTTAACTAGATTTTTCTATTATTTTAAAGACACAGTGTTTCCCTATGTAGCCCAGGCTGCCCTGTAAACTTAATATGATCCTCTTGCTTCAGCTTCCCAATTGCTGAGATTTCTGGCATGAGCCACTGTGCACAGGTTTAGCTTTTAAAAATTATGTTCTATTCTGTGAAATATGGTACTTTCCTTATTCCCTTCACTTTGTATATCTGAAAACATTATCTGCATGCATGCAGTAAAAGAAAAATTAATAAGACTATAATGCAGTCATTTATATGTTTATGCTTATGAGGAGGGAATAAGTCTGATTGAACTTCTGAAACGATTGGAAAGAGGTAGCCAATGATCTTGTGAACTCCAAAGAAACATAGACTGGCACAGACATTCTACATGTGGGGCCTCTTGTATCTGTCATGGCAGGTGTCCTTTAATGTTGTACAGGCAACAGCTTTCAGAACAGTGAATTTCTACTGAAGAACATAAAACGTTATGCTATCCTCAGCTAAGCCAGTGTGCCATGTGAGTCCATAATGTCCCACGTGAGACATTTGTCTCTAGCCTGTGCCAAAAAATGACCTTGACATCCCTTCCACCATCACTCTTTCAACTCCTGGTAGTTGGACTAGAAATTGCATTCAATGCAACGGTGACTGCATTTGGTGGGTATAATTTTGGCTTATTTCCACTAGCCTAGTAACAGAAAACAGCTGAAATTTAACTAAAAACAAAACAGAGGAATGAACCAAGCATATGAAATTTCAGATTCAAAGAATCCCTGAAACGAAGAAACAAGTATAATTTTTGGCTGTTTTTTCCCTCTGCAGTTACTGGGAGGAACTGTTGGCCCAGTGGTTTGGGGATTATCTCCCTCTTATTCCAAGCCTGTTCCTTACCACAAAAATGACCTGCTGGTGACTGGCACTCTCCTGCAACTGGGAGTCTCTCTCAGAGGGACTCCTCCCTTGCTGCCTCACACAGGACTGTCTGTGTTGGGTATCTTTATTCACAGTGTTTGCTCATACACAGCTGGCATAATTCATGATTGCCTGTCGCTTCTTGCCTTTGGTCCTAAAAATCAAAAAGTAGGAGGTTAAGTATGGTCTGTGTCAAATACAGCCTATGTTTTTACTGTATGTATGAAGTAAAAAAGCCAATAAGATGATTATGTAGTCATTTATATATTTGTCTTGAGGAGGAGGGGATAAGCCTGATAAAATTTATAACAGGATTGGAAAGAGGTAGTCAGTGAGATTGGGAACTCCAAAGAAGCATAGACTGCAATAACATCCTACATGGCGGGCCTCTTGTAGCTGACATGGTCAATGTTTCATCTAATTATAGAACGAACCAGTTTTGCAAATAACTGGGCTAAAAAATAAATTGTTGTCTCAATTAGAAAAATTTAATCCAAAATAAGCTAATTACCTTGTTTTTGCCAAGTGTCTTCATTTGAATAGTAAGAGAAGTGTAGAAAATTTCCAATATTGCTTGAAGAATTGAGCTAGTCTATGTATAGCACATTACCTAGCTCAGAAAAAGAACTCGGTAAAAACGTTCACCAATTATTATGGTTGTTTGGATTCATATTAGCCTTGTGTAGGCCTGGGCAGTCAATCCTTTTAAAACTGGATCTTCCAGGGCACTGTTAGCCCTGGATAGTTCCAAGCCAGTGTTTCTGATCTAACTTGCATTGAGGGAATGTGGAGGAACACGTGGCAATGGAACTGTGGCAAGAACGTGACACACTGCACATTCTGTTGGAAGTATTTTCCAATCAGAACTTCCCTCTGCCACTTGCTGAAAGCTTTGTATCATAGCATACAGCTCAAGCATGTTCGGATCAAGAAAGAAGCTGATGACCATACTCACGAACCACTTGTGTTTTCTTATGATTTAATTTCAGTTAGTTTATTGGTGTCTATGTGGTCCTTTTCAAGGACTCATCTATGGGTACACACAAACACTCCCTTTGATAGACTATTCTGCCTTTTCCTCTTGACATGCTATTGCAAGCCTTTAATCTTACACTTAGATAAGCAAAGGCAGCTGGATCTCTGTGAGGGTTACATAATGACTTCCAGGACAGCCAGGCCTACAAAGTAAGACTCTATATAAAATTTACCCTCAGTTGATTATATTAGTCTTCTGTAGCAGCCTTAACCAATTGTCACAAAATTAGTACTTGAAGGCAATGCAAATTTACCCTGCAGTTCATGAATGTGAGAAGCCTGGGCTCAGCTGTATGCTTTGTAATGATTCTGCAAAGCCTGAAATGAAGGTGTGTCAACGTTGTTCCTTGCTTGAAACCATAGAGGAGAACCACTCCCTAGTCTAGTTGTTGACTGATGGTTGTAGTTGTAGAAATTTGGTCTTTCCTTTGGGGATTAGCTATTTTGCCTACTTTCCTTATTCCATTCCTTGTTCTCCAGGTGGCCACATTCAGCAAAGATGGGGCCAGTTCCTGTCACATGTAGAGTCTCTTTTCCTGCATCATTTTGATACCAGAGGAAGGTCTCTGATTTGGAGCTTCTGAGAACAGAAAGGGCCCACATGGATAATCTGGTTGTCTTCCCTAATGCTTAATTTGGTAACACTGCCAGGTGTCTTTTGTTCTACTCTATGGTCTCTGGAAAATAGAGGTGGATATAGTTAGGATTAGTCTATGTATTTGTGTTGTTGGAGTTTAAATATACTATGTAGAAGCTGTTATGTCTCTACAATATAGGCAGTCTTTCTATGATCATGTCTTTCATTTGATAATGAATAATAAATAATGTGTACCATACCTTATGATGTCTATGAAACTTAATGTACTTGAGAAATACATTTATATCTTTGCTAGGTATAATGAGCTCAAGAACTTCCATACAAGATATTGGGGCACAAAAGGAAATGGAGTTGTTTCTAATGGGGAGAAAAAAAAGATCAAAGAAAATTCCTTTGGAGACACAGCTTTTGAAATAGCCATTCTGAAGAATGAGTAATGGAAAGATAGTCTTTGGTCTTTCACGGCAGGAGAATAAAGAGCTGTGCTGGCCTCAAGATGTAGTAGCAGGCTCTGATTCATGGCCATGGGCAATAACATAAGGATTTTGCACATCCATGATTAGAATTTCGAACTTTTTAGTAGGACTTGTTGATGCTTATAGATTCCAGGAAGTAATGCATTAAAATTATGTTGAAAAAAAAAAGTCTGGAGTCAATGTGGAATAAGTATTAAAGACAGGATGGGTTAAAAAGCTGTTGTACAGAGAAGTGAGGTAATCAGAAGCTGGGAGTGAGGTGCTAGAAATGGATGCAGGTGATGATGTTATAAAACACTTTCAGGATGATTGCTTGAAAGAAGAGTTGGAGGTACATGTATTCCAGATATGAAGCTTTCTACCCAGGAAACTAAGTGCTGTGATGCCAATTTACAATAAAAGGGAAATATGGAGAAGGGCAGTATTTCAGGGGGTGAACACAGAGTGATTGGAGTTTGGACTCCTGTCTTTAATGCATAGGCTCACAAAATGTCCAGAAGTAGGATGAAAGAAGGAAGCTAATGGTGTTGGGGTCAGAGATGTTTTCGAAATGTTATCAAAACACATATGAAGCTGAGACAGATTAAAAGTTAGAAGGCATTCCATTTAATAAGGAAGAGGAAGCCCACAACCCCTCCCCCCTTTTAACTAGATATAATTTTTAGATTAAGCTGAGTTTGTTTCCACAAACTTGTCTAATGATCTCAGTGCCTATTCAGGCTTTGAGAAGCAACTTTTAAGATGGTAAATAAGCTAGAATCCTGTTTCTGTTATTCAAGAGACTGAAGCCAGAGCCCTGCAGTGGGCTCAAGGTCTTCCAGCATTTCATAATAGTAAGTTCCAGGTCAAGCTAAGCTATAGTGTGAGACCTTATCTCAAACAAACAAACATGACAACAACCACACATGATACCATTCAACCAATAAAAGAAGAGAAAAGACTATGTGTGTCATTAATTGTCATAAAACCTTATGATTCAAGCTCTAATTATTCAAAAAAATGGATGTAGTTATGTATACTATTGTTTAAAAACTCACTTTTTAAATACAGTTACCCTTTGCTTAATGCTGTATGTATTATTTAGAAAAGCAAAGGAGCATAATTTAGAGAAAGTGTTTTCAAAGATGAAAATGACTTCAGTGGCTATTTCTGATGAGAACAGCAAAGATGATAATTTTCAAATTTCTGACATTTATAATTTATGTTTAGTACCCAGCATGAAAACATTATTTTTGATAAAATAAAGAATATTCATTGTTGACATGCAATATAATAATTACAGTATTCACTAACCTAAAATAGATCAGAAGAACTTGGATAATTTGACTAAGTTGCATTGTACCCAAAGGTCAAGAGAAATGACTTAGATATACACTTTACTGGCATATCTGGGACTGGTTCAATTATTCCCTATATACTTACTGTTGGGAGAATTATGCAGGTCTTTACAATGTTTCGGCTACCTTGAAAAAATCAGTGACCTTTAAATTTATGGTGTTATATCTTATCTCACAAGACGACATCCTAGTAATAAGCAAGAGAAGTAATTTAGTTTCTGATAGCATCAATATTCTTCCAGTGACATGTTTATTCACTTTGTTTATGTGCTTGTTTGGGCCTTTCCTCCTGAGTCGGAAAAATATTTTTTGGCAAGTGTTTGATACTTACCGTAGGGTGAATGTTCGTCTTGTGTTTCATTCACATTTTTTGTATTTCATTTGAAAAATTTATAATGAGTGCTGGACATAGCAACCCAGATTTCCTGTTCAAAACCATTTTCTTATGTTCAAAATTATAGATGAATTGCAACCATTATGTAGATTACTTAGGAAATGGATCTTACTTTCTGAATGTAATTTGTTACCCTTGGAGCTTTCCAAAAAGAAAAGTCCTGGTAGCGTACTATTTCTGAAATTTCCCATGGAATTAGCTGTACTTTAACTTTGAAACATGCATCTTTTAGTATAACAACAACAACATGTGAAAGCCATTTTGGGTCCTGATGATATTTCCTCCTTTCGTTTCCTATAGCATTTCAAAAGGAAGAGGAAAAACTTCTGAGTTTTCATCATTTCATGTCTAGTGAGTGAGCTATTTGTGCTCTCAGATTTGTGGGTGTATGTCTAGTTAAAATTCAGATGTTAGCACAAAAACATTTTTGTTGTTAATGTTTTTTTAAAATTGACTATTTTTTTGGTTTTGTTTATTTATTACATCAAGTTACATCTCCATCACAGTGCCCTCATTCCACCTGTCCTGGTTCCAGCCTCCCCTCCTCTCCTCCCTCTCCCACCCTTCTCACTCCTCCAGTGTCCTGTGTCCCTACATATCAGCCCCCCTCAGCTCAACAGTCATATGTGGGCTAAGAGCTTCCTCTTGCACTGGGGACCAACATGGTAGCACTCCTAGGGCAAATTGTCCCCTTAATAGATAACAAAGTCTATGTTCCTGATCCTTTTTGTGTGTTGGGTGTAGGATAGTTATCCTGTGATTTGGTGAGAAATCATTTGGGTGGATACCCAGAAGTGGTATGGCTGGGTCTTGAGGTAGGGCTATTCCAAGTTTTCTAAGATATCACCAAACTGATTTCCATATTGGTTGTACATGTTTGCACTCCCACCAGCAATGGAGGAGTGTTCCCCTTTGTCCACAATCTCACCAGCATGTGCTGTCATTTTTGATCTTAGCCATTCTGACAGGTGTGAGATGGAATCTCAGAGTCATCTTGAGTTTCATTTCTCTGATGATTAAGAATGTTGGACATATCTTCAAATCTCTCACTGCCATTAAAGATTCCTCCTTTGTGAGTTCTCGGTTTAGCTCTGTTTCCCATTTGTTCATTGGAATATTTGGTAATAAAAACAGCATGGTAGTGATATAGAAACAGACCAATGGATCAATGGAATAGAATTGAAGACCCAGAAATGAAACCACACACCTATGGTCACTTAATTTTTTGACAGAGAAGCCATAACTGCACAATGGAAAAAGCACAGCATCTTCAACAAATGGTGTAGGTCTAACTGGATGTCAGCATGTAAAAGAATGAAATTAGACCCATACTTATCATCTTGCACCAAACTTAAGTACCAGTGAATCAAAGACTTCAATATAAAGCCTGACACATTAATCTAATAGAAGTGAAAGTGGGGAAAAGCCTCCAACTCTGAGCAGAGAAGTGCAAGATGGTGAATGGTTACTATCACATTGTCTGTTGGAGATGTGTGAGCCAATGCAAGACAATAATGTAATTCAAGTATAATGATCTAAACTACCAATGAAAAAAAATGACCTGCCTGATAATGCCAGAGCATTCTTCTCTCATTGTTCAAGGCAAATATGTACCACTGGATGAACTCGACAAGTTTTCCTTAGTGAATGAATGCACTATTATTTGTTTTGGCCTGATTTTCCAGGTTTCAAAAACAGAGTGAGTAGCTCTCCAAAAGTAGTCCTTTTTTTTCAGTGTAGAATCATATCACTTGAGTTCAATGCAACTTGCTAGTTTGTATACTACAATGTTAATTCAGACACTTAACATTCCCCTGTCACCAAATCTTCCTTCTATGGTGAAATTGCCATGGCAGATTCCCTTTGAGGTGGCACTGAGTGTGAAATGAGAGAAAGTGATCGAGTATCCTTCAGTGCACTCAATGGTATCCAGTTTATTGGATCCACCATTAATGTTTTCAAAACAGTCATTTCATGTACCTCCAAGACCAGATATATCACATTGTTTTGTATGTTGGCATCCTCTTCAATAGTCAGTTTTGGATGGTTTTGGCTAAGCAAACTTGTGTTTGATGTCCATTTATTTGACAGTTCCTTTTCTGAGCAGCTCATATCCTTTCTAGTAAAAACATGAATATTATTGTGCTTTTTTTAAATCAGACAAACCTCCCTGTTAAAATTCTATACAGTTTTCAACATGTATACTGCCTTTGAGAAATATTTGCCATTAAAACATTTGAGAGTTGGAATGCAATTTCTAATTCTTGATTTTAGTTGAAGACAATGTGTTGCTTACTTCTGTTTATAAAACTAAATCTATTAATTGTTCTTGAAAAGTCATAGAATAGGAACTGGAAAGATGATTCTGTGGTTAAGACTGATTGATGCTTTTGCAGAGGATCTGAGTTTAGGTCCCAGCACACCTATCAGGTAGCTCACAAATACCTTCAGGGGACATAATGCCCTCTTCTGGCTTCTTCATTCAACTGTACTCATGCACTTTACCTCTGCAGGGACATACACAGAGACATAATTAATATAAATCTTTAAAAAATTAATATGATGTAGACATGTTTGAAAGTGAGTTATGTCTAACTGTAGTGCCATTACACAGAGTGAACCATCTTACTTTGCATAAGCACACAGACACACACCCATACAAAATATATTCTTCATCTATTAAAACAGGGAATAAGAAATCTCTTGTCTCTTTTTCTTCATCTCCCTGTTTTTCTATTTCTCTTTGTGTGCAGGATATTTAAAGAGAGAGACTGAAATTTATGGTATGGTATTTATATGTAATTGTGGTGATGAGCATGTTCAAGAATTGAAGAACTCAATGGCAGATGGGAGATCCTGTGAAGAATTTATGTAGTCTTGAGTCTGAAGGTAGAGCAGGTCAGTGCCTTCTTCCCAGCATTCCCAAGCCTTTCCCCAAAGCCTTAAGGCTTTCAATAGATTGAATTAGGCCCAGCCAAATCAATTTTGCTAATTAGCCTACTGACTTAAATGATAATAACTTTTAAAAGATACCTTTATAACATCCTCCGTACCCTATTATCCATCCATTCCCATTTACTGGCCACAAGGAAAAGGATATACTCACCCAACTGTTGATCTAGACTATCCTTTGACATTTCCTAAGTACTATTCATGTGTTTGAAGAGGTTCACCATGTTCTCCTTTAAAAAACTCCACTTGACATGTGAATACCTTTCATCCTTCACTTCCCTAAGTTCTTCCAAAGGTTCCATATCTTCTTCATAGGAAAAATCCAGATTCTTAGTCCATTACCCAAATTCTGTTTTGATTTTTCTCTCTGCCTGCCTTCTTTGTCTCACTGTGTTTCTCATTATGAGAACTTTTCTTCTTCATTAAATAACAAGGACCATAAAAATGATGACAAAGAGTTGCATATGGATCCAGTAGTATTTCTAATGCAAAAGGAATTAGGTCATAATGCTATTTTTAATAGTCTTTCATTCTAGACTTCTTACTATTATGAATTGCTAGTCAATTTTTGAAGAAATTTAATAAGAGGTGTTACACTGTAAGAAGTAGAATTTACAATATCATGTAGAAGAGAAAAAATTGTTATAATGATAAAGAGTCTCACTTAATTGGACTCAAATATATTTCAACGTATTCCTTCCCTCAAATCAATTTTATACATCTACGTAGCATGTGTTAAATTGTGCAGCTCAATTATGAATATCCCATAATCTTAAATGAGAGCCTTGAATAGTTTTAGAGATTGTTAGGAACCATTAAAAATGAACACATGTTAGAAGTTATGTTATGTTTCATTTCCTAGGAACTGATTCTAAATTAAAACATGATTTAAATTTCTGGGAATAACTAACCCATTACTTCATGAGTTGTTTAAATTTATAATGTGTGCAGGGATGATTATTGAAACCATCATTAATAACTGCCATAAACATACCATGAATATTTGCTAATATGTTTACAAAATGTCACACTCAGAAAAATAACCAAATTTTTTGTATTTCTTGAAGCAAACAATATGGTAACTGACAGGATATAAGCAATTTTGATTAAGTGAAGTGAATTAATTCAAATAATTAAAATCTTAACATCAAAGACCAGCATACCATTGAAAACATTTATTTTTGTGGTTTTATTTTTACAGTCCTATTACCTCATTGTTCACATTTTAACATATCTCGTGTTGTTATGAATTAATCAAATGTGGCTTATAATTCTGTTTTACATTTTTAAAAATGTATATACATGTTCTCCTTTCAGCTATCTTTTGTTAATGAATACTGACCTTTATCTGTGAGGATTATTAGCCACTCATGTTTTCTTTTCCTTTCTTTTTAATTTTTTGTTTTTTTTTTTTTTGAGACAGGGTTACTCTGTGTAATACTCCTGGCTGGCCTAGACTCCCTTTGTATACCAGGCTGGCCTGGAACTCATAGAGATTCACCTGCCTCTGCCTCCCAATTGCTGAGATTAAAGGTGTGCACCACTACGCCTGGCCTAGCCACTCTATAAATAGTCATATAGTTAAAAAAAAAAGAAAGAAAGAAAAAGAAAAAAGCCTGATAAGTCCTCTTATATGGACTGAAGCAATTCTTCTTCATGGGTACCCCACAAGGAAGAAAGTGAGCACTGGGGAAGTTTCAGACATTTCTGGGCGCCACAGGAAGAGATAGCCTCTGTATTCTCTTTTCACAGAACAGTCAGCAATTACATTTTTCCCTGATGATTTTCATACAAGAACTATGAGATGTATATTTCAACAATGAAGCATCATATGTTTATAATATTTAATAGACTGCCTCAGTGAGGCATTTCCCAGACCAGGACCAAATTACACAAAAACAGGTGTTTTCTCACTTCACTTTCTAGAATCTTTGGTGGTATGTTCTCTGTCTAGTAGGACTTAGAAACCAATAGGCAGTGCAGACTATATAATAAATATTGACAACAAGAGAACCACAGGTTACATTTTCTGTTCCTAACCCAACCTTCCTGCTGGAATGTTTTGGGCTGGGACATCACGAGCCATAATTCCACCTTGTGGTTCTCTTGTTTGGGTTGGTCCCATTTGCACCACCCTTGTTCAAAGGAAAGCTCTGCTCCCTAAAAGTCATGAAGAGTTTCCTTCATTCTCTATTATAGATCTCCCGATGTTCTATGTTTTCCTTCTATTACTCTGAATCCAATGGGAATGTCACAACTGTTGTTTTATTGGTGTTCCTTATAACTATTTTAAATGGGCCTTCCTCATTGTCTTCCTATTAAACTTGTTATCTGACTGTGAAGTAATTCTAAAGCTTTCTAATGAATTTTTAAGAGTTGATGTTGCTTTGCTTCTTTTCTAGAATGAGTATTGTTTCAATTTAACTGATAAATATTAATCCATATTTGAACATGTGGCTTTGTAACCAAAGCCATACCCAATGGGGAAATTAATGCAAGCAGTTCTGCATGTCTTACTGACAGGGACATATACTAAGAAATACATCACATAGGTTCAAAATTGTGTGAACCTCATGGAGTTTCCTTACCAGTGCCTAGATGGTTGAGGCCAGCCACTCAGTGTAGTCTCTATTTCAATCAAGAGACTTGGTAAATTTGAGGCAGATGTTGCAGATGCCAGGATCACATGGCATACGGCGTTCCACTACTCCTTTAGTAAATACAGATGATACACTCTGATATAACAAAAAAGAATAAAATAGCAAATGAACGCACTATAGTATAGCCACTTATCCTCCTTATGAAGTATTTGTACATGCCTGGCAATACAGTAGGCTTGTAGTCAATGGCGTCACCTCAAGAACTAGAGGATGTGTCACTGGATAAAGTGTGAAAGTGGTGACATCACTAGGCAATGAGAATGTTTTGGTTGTCTTATATGATCTTGGGAACGTCTGTGTACTCTCCTGCATATGATTCATCTCTTAGCCAAATCATAGACCTTGTTGGAAGAGCAATAGTGGGCGGTGTAGAATGACGATAAAAAGAAGAGAGAAATTCTGTACTAGATTGTGGTAAAACAGTGGAAAGTCCCAGGTCTCAGGGATGATTGCTTGTGGAGGACTATCTCCAACCTCCTCTCAAATCCTTTTAGCTCCTTCATCTTCAGTCTTTGCTTCTGGTTGGAAGAATTAGGATAGAACTAGAAATGAAGACAATATGCTACAACCACATAACTAACCTTTAGGGTCACATAAGACAGAACCCTGGGTTGTGTATTTTTAACTTCTTGTAAGTTGATGTTGCCATTAAAGACTGAGCCACCAGAAAAGAAGCTATTCTGCTCCATACACTTTAACCCAAGAGGTACATAAAATCACCTCTCCTGGTCAAACTGAGAAAGTTAAGCTCTTGAAATGACTTTTGACCAGTTTTTTCCACAGGTAGTTAGAGTGTGATAAAAGGAAATGAGAGATAAGCTAGGATTTGTAAAACTATGGTCCCTGCCAATGATCTCTGAGAAGCATGTGTTTATAGGAGGATTTTATGTGTGTTCCTGCCAATGAATGAAGGGTGTTTTGCTTAGATTCCCCTTAAGCTCTGTAATTTCCAATCACTCCCTATTGAATTGCACACCAGCATGTCCACTGATGATCAAATAAGATTTTTCCCAGTTTACTGAGTTTAAAGCACCTGTCTAAAGACTGTTGGACTCAGAGTCTTCTCCAGCCTATAAAATAGAAATTCCATCACACAGTTGCTGAACTTCCATGCAGTGAAGTCAGCCTTGACTTTCTTCTCTTTGATGACTCTTGTCCTAGTCCAGCAGCAAAGCTGTCATCTCAGCCTTCAGTAATGTGTCTCCACTCCACTCCTGTTTTCCTCCTGTTACTATGGCAGTGGAGGCCACCATCATCTTTCTATACAGAATTTCCTGGCATAGCCTCCTAAGAGTGACAGGCTGACTTCCACTGCAGCTCAGCCCCCATCCTACCCTCTCACCAGCTGCCCTGAAAGATCTTTCTAAACATCAGGCTATTCACAGTGTGCCTTAGATTTTCATTCTTGTCTTGTGCTAATGTCATTGTCTCTACCAGGACTGCAAACTTCAAACATAGTTTCTACCCTGCTCTCTCTAGACCTCCAACCATGTCTCCTATCATTTATGCACCAAGGACTGATTCTGTCTAGCTTTTCCGTAAACTCTGTGTCTGGAAATTTTCATCCTCAGATGCCTCCTTCATTCCTCACTTCCTTACAGTCTGATTGTCTAAAGCTCACCAAGACAGGTATTCCTTGACCTCTTATGTAACAGAGTAACTTGTGTTCTCTGAGCTTTTACCTTGCTTTATTATGTTCTTGCTTAGCATTTGTTGTCATGAGTGATGGGAGAGGGACTCTGTTGTTAACCACTTTGTCCTCAGGACCCAAGACACCTTTAGTTAATGAATGCCTAGATGGAACTATTTCTCATTTAACACTGTCAAATGTCCTATTGGTATAAGAGAGATGAAGGCATGCAGTTCATAAATCTCTTTTTTTGTCCTGTGAAGTAGACAATATTCCATTTGGAAGTAATAGATTTCTTTGGTCACTAGCTCCATTAATACAGAATATCTCCTTTGTCTCCTATAGGATTTTGTTTGATGTTTTCTTTGTTTTGTTTTCATCCTGGAAAAGTATGTATTCTTTGCAGTCACATATATATACTGTTTTTATTTTTATTTTTTTGTTGTTGAGAATAAACGTTAGAAGGATGATCTGTTACTTGGTAATGTTAATTATCTATCACAGGGTTTCCTCATTTTATAGATTCTCATTTGCTATATAAATAAAATAATAATATATGAAGTATCACAGCTTTCATCATAACTTTCCACTGATTTGAAAGCAGAACTCATTTCAAATGAGTGACGGAGAGTTTCTAGTCCAATTTGAGTAAGCTTGACTTATTTCCTCATTTAAATGACTTAGGTACTTTAGGACGTTACGTTCCCTTAGCAAGTTAGGGCTACAAAGTTTAAAATACGTGTAAAAATAGATGTCAACTCTCTTATGTGCCTGGCTTGGTGGCTTGGTCATTACAGTTGGTAAGATAATAACATTTTAGAATTTTGAACTCATTGGAAGTAATACACTTGAACACATATTGTTCTATATTTATAATTACTTTGGAGAAAAATATTTTCCTATGTAAATATTGTGCCTTTGTTTCCCTTAGTTTCCTGGAAGTACACATGCTCCATTCGGACAGCTGTTGGGAGATTAAACTTCAGATACTTTATGTGTTGACACAATTAATCTCTAAAATCAGCTAGTTTTACTCCTGTGTTCTGAACTATTAAAAAGAAACAAGACTGATCTGGGGGAAAATGGCTCATTGGTTAAGAACACATACTGCTCTCTCAGAGGACCACAGTTCAGTTACCAGCCCCTGTGTCAAAATGCCAGTAACTCCAGCTCCAAGAGGATCCAAGACTTCTGCCCTTCGTGGGTGTCTACATGCACATGCATATAACCACACACAGACACACATATATACATTCATAATTTAAAATGAAATAAATCTTTTTTCTTTTAAAGAGAGAGAGAGAGCCAGAGATGCTTTTTGCTCATATTACACAAGATATGGCTTTGACAAGTTCACATTCTGCATCTTACTCTAGAGGTATCCAGCCATCCAGGTTAGATTTGGTTTCTTACAACTAGTATCTATAGACTGAATGGATTCTTTGAGTCAGATAGTGAGTGTCTCAGGAGTGGAATGTATTTAACTATCTAAGCGGATTTCCCCTTCCCTTGCTTTTTATTATTACTGTATTTTAATGTTTTCATGCTACAGCCCAGGGCCTAGATTTGATTAATTGATTTCCTTGTTCTATTTAAAGATTGTTTTTATTAATGCGCTTTCTCAAACCAGACACAGCATTATCACCTTCTCCATCACTGTACTAAGTGTTGAGATCTGACCGGGCCAGCTGTGGCAGCTGTGTTTCCCCTTGGATCTCGGGGCTGAAAACTTTCATCTCCTTTGCTGTCTCAGCTGCTGGTCTGAGGCTATGGTTGTCCCATAACTCAAACCAGTTTCAAAGCAACGTAAGTAACCTCTTTGGAATGCTTTTGGAAAACCACAGAAAGGTTCTTTAAAAGTACACCACTTATATACTTTAAATGAATGTTTCCATTTTAAGGTAATAACAGCGTAATGTCGGCAGCCAGTGTATAGTATTTAACTACATTTTGAACATAGTGGCGACCTGTGTCTGTAGGGCAGCTGAACAAAGGACAGGAACACCAGAGTTGTGATCCTGAAAGTGATCTCATACTTGTGGAATCTATGAATTGAAGATTACCCTTTGAAAAATTCTATTCACAAAGGACCTTTTCTCTAGTCTGAGAGAAACTTTTTCCTGCCTTAAGAATCACGTGAAAAGATGCTGTAATCAAAAGAAATGATCTTGATTGTCCTGAGGGGCCGGAGTCCTGGACTTAGAGGACAGTGTCTTAGAGTGAACTTGAACTTTGCTATAGTTGGGATGCGGGGAGGCTGACACTGGCATGCATTTTAATGTCACTTGTTTATATCAATTTGTTAGTGAAGTAAAAGGCAATGGCGATTTACAAAAGAACATTTTAGTCAATTTTAGTATTTGTACTACCACCTTGACTGAACAAGGAGAAATGTTTCAGCTTCCAGTGTCTGCCTTGCCTTCTTGAGAGAATTGCCCCTGGAAGCTGGCCTGATGGGACTGTGTGGTGACTTAACAAAAGGGATTCTCCCATGGTTCAGTTCTGTTTGTAATGACAAGAGTTTACAAATTCGATTTTACATTTATATCTTTCTTACTCGATCCCTAGCATTTTGTGGTTGGGAGAAGCCTTGTACTCATAAGAGGGCTACAGTAGAGCAAAGTAAATCTTTAGTCTAGTTTCGGTGTCTGCTCACAGTGCATAAATGTAAACCACACCCCAGTATTTCAGTGTGCGGGAGGTGTCTTCAAAAATCAGCAAAGCAGTGCTTGCTGCTAAATATGGAAAAGAAATAAATCTCTGGCCTCCAAAATGCCAAGCACATTGTTTCTTAATGATTGACTGCATGGATTTCTAAGGTTTTCTTTATAATCACTTGTATCCCCTTATCTAGAAAGGCAGCTTATGGCAGCTACTGCCTGCTCTACCGGGGATTAGAACAGGTAGACATGAGATCACTTTCCCCTCTAGCGCTCCCCAGACATTAAGACATTATGTCGAGCCTCGACTGCCCTGTTCTTGAACTCGTGTCACTGAAAGGCTGTGATCTTTATGTAGTATTTGCAATGGCCTTTTATGCTTTTAATGCCTTCTGCTGCTGGAAATTTTTATGATTCTGTGTTTCCACCAAGGAATGTTTTTGTTTGTGTGTGCGTGCAGTGTGTATGCATGTGTGTGTATATATACATACCCATGCGTACAAACCTTATGGAAAAGCATGAACCAGTAAACACAGTATGAATATAAAATATAAATTTAGAAGGCAATATTACAATTCAGCCATGTGTGTTCTTTATATTTTAGACTAGCAACATTTAAAGTAAAAATTAAAAAGGTAAAATCAATTCAAGTAATATGTGATTTAAAGCAAGATAAAAATATAAGCATTTTAAGTCATAGCCAAAACAAAAGTTATTGATAATTAAGCTGAGCTGTGATAATTTTTAGTTATCCCTATTTTTCTACCATCTTCCAAATGTGCATGAACTAGAGCACACCTGAATTTTTAACAGCTACATGTGGTTACAGGCTGCCTTAACAGTGTAAGTGCCCATGTGTTTTAAAAACGTACTTTGAAATCAGTCTTTAGGTAGAGTATCTGGGGTTCTAGCCAAAATCCTGTTTTTGCTTTTTTTTTTTTTTCCTTTAATCTTCTTTATTATAACTTCCATTTTAACACAGTGGTCTTTTTTCTGGGCAAATTAACTTCACTATAGACATCTCTTCTACAATCACATTGATCCCTGAACTTAAAACACATACTTATTTGGTGGGTCACTTAACCCTATACCCTCCATTTTCCAGAGTGTGCTTTGGAGCAATTTCAAGGTGTTACTCAGACCAAAGTGGAAGTTGAATACGTTAATTGTTAAACCATGACATTATCCTAGCTTCTCTACTTTTCCATAGGATGTGTCCTTTCTTAACTTAATTGAAAAAAACATATATAAACTTTTATTTAAAGTATTGAATATTTGGAATCTAACTTTAAGCTAGTTTCTGTGATATTTGTAAGGAGCCAGGAGGTTTTTAGATGTTAGAACAGCACAGGGAAGGCTATCTTGTTCAAGCACAGGTTTCCCTGCACCCTCTAAATGATTTGCCCTTTGCTCGTAAATCCTTTGCCATGGTCAACACAATCCTTGTATTGATTTACCAGTGAACCGTCTTGTCATCTCTGGGCTCCGGCCCTTTGACCTTTTATTTGTTCCTGTAAAATTATGGTATATCTCAAACTTCTTTTCTAATAGGTCCTTTAAACTTCAAAAGGCCATGGATTTCTGTGGGAATACATTAAACAGTTCGGTAAGGCAGAAAAAGGAGGTATCAAAAAGAAAAAGAAAAAAAAATGTGAACAGTTAAAGGTCAGGAAAGCTCTGAGTCCAAAACACTGATTCTATGAAGGGAAAAAGAGGAGAAGGCCCAAGTTTAGATTCATTCACAACCTGATTTAGCTCGAGTGTCTAGGTCAAGTACGTTAAGTATAGACTTAATTCATGGTATCTCACTGACTGATAGTGAATTCTAAAATGGTTTTACTTTTGAGTGAAGTACAGGAAGCTTAATTAGGGTAATTTAAACATGCACAATGCACCTAAATAGGGGTAGTTACAATGTCTTTCGCCAAATACCAATAGTGGAGTATGTGATTTTTTTTTGGTTGCATTTATACAGTCTTCTTTGTAACACACACACACACACACACACACACACACACACACACACACACTATAGTTTCTAATGAGTTAAATTTCAGTAGCTGAAATCTTAATAAATAATATGTAAAACCCCTATTTCAACTCATCTCATATTCTTTTTTCTTAATAATTTTATTATTTTATTTTATTTTATTTGTAACAGGGTCCCTCTAAATAGCCCTGGCTGTCCTGGGACTTGTCCTGTAGACAGGCTGACCTCAAACTCATAGATATTCACCAGCCCCACCTCCTGAGTGCTGGCATTAAAGGCACACACCACTATGCCTGGGTCTCACTAATTTATTTATTTATTTTCTCTCATATATTACATCCCTTCATATAGACCCTTTAGCAAGTGGTGGAAGTGGCAGTGTCGGTCATGGACTATGGTTCCTGTTAGTAGAACACCTTATCCTAGCTGAGCTGTCATGTTGGGCCCCAGTGCAAAAGGAAGGCCTTAGCTCTCATGTGACTGATGAACTGAGGGGACTTGCTATGTGTGGGGCTCCCCTCACCTGAGGAGAAAGAGAGGAGGAGGAGGGGAAAGAGGATGGGAGGGTGGGACCTTGAGAGGAAGAGGAAAGGAACTTGATGGAGATGTAACTTGAATAAATAAATATTAAAAAAAGGAAAAAATGGATTGCACAAGATAGAATATGGTTCTGGTTAGGAAAATTGTGGAAAGATAGTGATGCATGTGTTTATATCTTGATATAAGTAAATAGTAAAATAAGTCTTAATTTTTATAATAATTATGTCTGATTTTTAAAATCATAATAAAAGAAATTTTCATTAAAAAAGACCAAGTTACAAAACCAAAACATATCTATGCAAAGGGTCAAGGGCAATCCCATGTGGGCTCCCTGGTTGGTGGTTCAATCTCTCAGAGCCCTTGTGAGCCCAGGTGAGTTGATTCTGTAGGTTTTCCTGTAGTGTCTTTGCTACTCTGGTTCCTGCAATCCTTTCTCGCTGTCTCCTGCAATCCTTTCTCGCTTTCTTGCTGTCTCCTGCAGGATTCCCCCAGCTCCTCCTAATGTTTGGCTGTGGGTCTCTGCGTCTGTTTCCAACAGTTCCTGGATGAAGCCTCTCTAGTGACAATTACACTAGGCTCCTGTCTACCTTACCTCATATTATTACTTCCAGTGAACTTCAAGCTTTATTTAGGATGTCATCTTCCACCTGATATATTCTTAGTGCATGCATATTTTCCTTTCTGGGCAACGAATCTTCTTGAACTCTGTTTTCTGGAACTGCTTTTTGCTATTGGCCTCTCTATTAAGTAGAAGATCAGTTAGCTTTGAATTTGTGTAACATTTGTTCCCATATCATCACCTTCCTTTTGTAAAACTTAAGTAGAAATATATTATTATTGAAGGCCTCTTGCTCAGAGACTTTATCAGCTAGTATATACTTGTCACAGGTGATGTGAAAGTGCTGGGGGAGGGGATGTGTAAGAATAACCACATAATGAAATGACCAAGATTCCTGGCAAAAAAGAATATTTGTCAAGTATGAATTCAAACTCAGCTTTCTTGAGGGGTTTTAATCCCTGAATTGGTGAGTTTATTTTGAGTCTGAAAATTAGATGAATATTTCAAATTAAATTTTATTTATTTATTTATTTATTTATTTATTTATTTATTTATTTATTTATTT
>CAJQZJ010032058.1:500354-525765 GCA_907164525.1 Lophiomys imhausi | reverse complement strand
TTTATTTATTTATTTATTTATTTATTTATTTATTTATTTATTTATTTTGGTTTTTCGAGACAGGGTTTCTCTGTGTGGCCCTGGCTGTCCTGGACTCAATTTGTAGACCAGGCTGGTCTCGAACTCGCAAAGATCCGCCTGCCTCTGCCTCCCAAGTGCTGGGATTAAAGGCGTGCGCCACCACTGCCCGGCTAAATTAATTTTTAAGTAGTCAAAACATTCTCATAGCTCAATATTCAAAACTTTATAAACACAGTAAAAGTCTACACACCTATGGTTTTTATTGGAAACCTTTTAATTACCAGATTGTAAAACCCTTCCAGAGATACTTTTAAACACATGACATAACTACATACGTATTGTAAAATATTGGCAGTGTTATACATATAGGTATGTTATACATAATAGAATCTTTATCACTCCTTACTGAAGCCGGATACTATTGAGCTTAAAAAAACCCACCTTTCCTAGTTCCTGCTTTTTGAATATGTATATGGTTTATTGTCCATTAAATATACATTTATTTCTCTTTCTGTGGGATGTCTGTGTGTGTGTGTTTGCATGTGGTGTGCATGTACTACTACCCAAGTGATGAAATTAGAGGATAACTTAGGAGTTATTTTTCTCCTTCCTTCTACCATGTGGGGTTCAGAGATCTGAGTCAGGTCATTAGACAGTGGAATTTACCAGTTCAGTCATCTCACTGGTCCCTATTGTTCCTTTAATGTGCCAAATACTTATACAAGGACTATTAATTGTTTTATAACTTTGCAAAATTTTGACTTGGGTAAATTTTCATAGTTAAATAATGGGTTAAAATTATATGCAGCAGGCCAAAGAGATGGTGAAGGTGCTTGAGGTTGACACACCCAAGTGTTGGGATCTGAGTTTGACTTCCCTGAGCAGAACTGACTCCTGTAAGTTGTACCTTGACCAGGATGTGTGACCTTGACCAGGACCCCCTCAAAATAATTAATAAATGGAATGTACATAAATATGCATATATGAACCTATAACTTTGTTAGGTATGACCAGATTTTCTTTCTAGTTGTTTTGGACATTGTTGTCTCATCAGCAGTGGGACATAATTTATACTTTTCTGAAAACTTCACTAGTATAAAACTTTCAAATGTAGAACTTCTGCCCATGTGAATTTCTATGTAGTCTTAATTTGAATTTCCCTTATTATAATAATGTATTGTTTTGTGTTAAGTATTCCTTGGAGTGGAGTTGGCACATACATGTGTAAACAACTTAGTAATATACTCCATGGAAATTTTTTTATTGATTTATATGAGTTCTTTATATATTAGGAAAATTAGATGATGTCTTTAATATACTATAGGGATTGTAAATCTTTTCAGTTTGACACTTTTCATTTCTGGCCATTTTTAAACTTTTTTTTCTTTCTGCTCACCAAATTACAATGTATGTGATTAACTTTATTGATTTTTTTTTTTTTAACCTTTGTGGCTCTGGCTTTTGTGACATTTTAGAAAGGCCTTCCTTATGTCAAGGTATCACATTAGTTTTCTCATCGTTATTTCCAGTCCATTTATGGTCAAAATGAGGTAATTGTATCAAATCAGCTGTCAGTAATTCTGGGCCTGGTAATTACTTTGCTGATTAAGCATGGCAGGCTCAGCATAGAGACCTTACACTTAGTCTGACTAAGTAGGACTAGGCTTATGTATGCACAAGGACCCAGCCCCAACACTTGACTGAATCTCCATTCAGCCTAAAGGGTTCAACAGTAAGAAATGATTTGATTTCAAGGCCTGCTGGGAAGTTAGGTGAATGCCAGTTTTTGCTTCCACGTATCTGTGTTTACATTTGCTCACTTGGATAACCAAGGGTTCTAGAGAGTATTGTTTCACTTATCATTTGCATTTATCCATGGTTAACTTGATAACTTGGACTTGATTGTGTTACTGACACATTTTTTTAAATAGATAGTATTGTCTTGTTGGCATTTTATATACCAGCTATGGTATTTAACTCACCCTTGGTAAGTTCATTCTCCGAATACTGAGGTTTATTGTGATTGGGTCAACTTGATCAAAATTGGCTTTGTGTGTCAATTTGAGGTTTAGAGGTTCCTTTCAAGTAAATATTAACATTCCTGTGAAGAGACTGAGGTTTCACAGTAGAGTGACCTACAGCAAATGTGACCTCATGTTATGATTTTCTTATCTTTAAAATGTGGATAATGTCTAGTCATCTCAGAAATGGTTGGAAGGAAGGAATGAGTTAAAACCTACCATACAAATAACATACTATGTTGGTGATTTTTGTAGTAATAGTGTTTAAATTGTGAAATCTAGATACAGATTATTTAACAGAGAATATAAGTGGAAGATTAGATACAATCTACAGAGTGTTTCATAAGAATGTGCATACAATTTTGGTCACTTTTAGACATCATCCATATTACCATGTAGCAGCATTTTTTAAAACTCTTGAGATCATATCCATTTCTTTTGGATGATCAAGACAGCTGAACGTCTAATCCATTCATTTTGACCTCCTTGTGATTGAAACAGCTGAATCCATCATAGGGTGATTTGCCTTTGATCATGATGACAGCCAAAATGAAAGCATTGGCCATGCTATCTAAGGTCCATTTATTTTGGAAATAACTTTTGACAGGTAAGTGGTACAACACTGATATCTCGTGTGGCTTTGGTAGCATATTCATCATTTAGCTAATACACTTTTGTTATCATTTGTTCCCTGTTATCTCTGTAAATGTAAACAGATGATTCATGGGGGTCATTTAGTCTGAGCCACTGCAGAGGGCTGAGAAGCAGCAGAAGAGGAGGCAGGGTCTGCTTTCCTCACTACCAGTTGTGGTCTAAGATCATTCAGAGAAGAGCCAAGTGAGATCCACAGAAAACTATCATTTTGAGTTAATGAAGAGTTAATGTGAATTATTTACGAATAAAGCTTATAAGTGATGAACTTGGACTTGTTTTCAATGAAAGGATTATGTGGAAATTGGAGAAGAATTTGTTTTAGAATTTAAGTTTTTATTTGCCAATTATCTCTCCATTTATCTATTCTAACAAATATTTTTCATCAATTGTAGAACTTCAAAATATAATATGTATATAAACCATCAAAAGTTCCTAGAGTAGAGGGGCCACCAATACACCAATAACATATATATATATATATATATACACACACACACACACGTATATATGTGTATATATATATATATATATACACACACACACATATATAGGTGTGTCGGTATGTGTGTGTGTGAAATATAATTCATTTTAAAGTTAACACATAGGATCAGATGATCAGAATTCTAGCTACCACCCTTGTGTGTGCGATAGTGGAGTGTAATGGAATGCAGTGACTCAATATTTTATTATTTGTGACCAACTTTAATTCTTCAAGATAAATTTGGGACATAGATTCTATGCTAGCAATGAGAAGGGAGCAACAACATAGGGTCTCTGGATATCTAAAAGAATGATTTTTTAATTAAATAATAGCATTGTTAGAAGCAGTTTTAAAGAACAACAACAACAGACATGGCACTAACCCATAGTAACTGACATTTAGAAACCTGGTTTCAATCCAAGGCATTCCAGGAATGTCTATGCAATGGAGTCTAGACCTTCTGTTTTGGGTTATCTCTTTTTGAGTAAAGATTTATGTCTAAGTTGCAGATTGGAAAATAGTGGGAGGCTTTGTATGGACCAGAATCAAATAACAAGCTACAAAGGGGAGAGCTAGGCAAGTCATGTATCGATCTTTAGGCAGTGGGCTTTGTCAACATGACCTTTAATTATGAAGGACAGGTCTAGGGTTTTGTTGTGATTATTTTCATAGTATCTGTTATTTATTGAATCTCTAAAAAGAGGATATGGAAGCAATGAACTTGTTGTCTATCCTCTCTCTATGGATTAAACTTTTAAAAATATAAATATATTTGCTGCATTGAGGATATTGTATTAGCTTTACATATGTAAATGTATTCACCACTCTAAGATAGTGTGTTAGTTGGAATTTTAATAGAACTTTTTTTTACTTTATTTTTTATTTCTTCAAGTTACATCTCAATCGCAATCCCCTCCCTACTCCCCCTCCAGTCCCATCCTCCCACCCGCTTCCACTTCAACACACCCATCCCCCCTTCCTTTTTTTTTAAATAGAACTTTTAAAGATAAAATTGTGTTCAAAATTTAAGATTTTAGAATTGGGATATTAATGCTCAATTAAAAAGTAGGGGTACTTGTTATATTTATAATATAAATTATTTCATTATATGACATAGCCTTTCCATGTATTTTTCTGGTATTTGATGTTTGCCTTTTGTGGCTCTTCATACCTTTTGTTGATTATATTTTAGTGTGCTTTGTTTTGACAACACTAAATGTTTAAATTTCTTCACTTCCATTATGTAAGAATGAACTTTTTGGGGGAATCCAAGATGGCGGCAGTTCGCGCAGACGCATTTTGAACTTGGGGAAAACAGCCATAAAAGCACAGAATTGTAGAACACTGTGCAAAAATCTGAGTGACTAGACCCATCGGGGTCTCACCCAGCTCCCAACGGACCATTAAAAATCCCTGGGCAAGGCTCTCCCCCCACCTCTCTCGGACACGGAAGCTGCTGAATCTGGGAATTGGGAACTCCCATCAGGAGAGATGCCTGGTAAGATTGATTCTAATACCCAGAAGGCAGATTCGGACCCCACATGGGATCACTAACCAGCCTACTGGGCACCCCACACCCCACACGGACCTTACAGCTATTTAGAAAATGTTGCGGACATGTGGGAGTCTTACTAACAGCGGCGTTGGCGGCAGCAGTAGATTCGGACCCCCCATGGGATCACTCACTAGCCTACTGGGTCCCACAGACCCCACATGGACCTTCCAGCTATTTAGAAAAGGTTGCAAATCCGTGGGAGTACTAGCACGCGCTGCAGCGGCGCTGCAGTTGGCAGGGTAGAGATGCGTGCAGTGGGGCAGAGGCCCGTGCAGTGAAGGGGCAGGGCAGTGGCAGCCAGGTGTGGCAGCACCTTGCTGCGGAGGCGCACAGAGGCTGAGGGACTCCAAAACGTGGAGGCCAGAAGCCAGGGTTCCCACAGCTGTATTCTAGAAAGCCCAGACATATCAGACGTGGAGTCGGTCCCTCTCAGACTCCTTGGGGAAATACAGAGTCCACAGAATCTGTGCCTGGGCACACAGGACCATACCCCCAGAGCCACTGCAGGCAGAACACTCAGTGTGCAACAGAGAGAGCTCTGACTTGGGAACAGTGAAACAATCCCGGGCCATTCCTCATTACCCGGGAACAGGCTGCACCAGCTCACAGTGATTCAGGCTATTAGAAGCACAGTGAACCTGAGATCCCCCTGCAAGCAGCAACAGATCGCCAAGAAATTCAACTGCTACACCAAAGCATCCCCTGTGGATGCAAGCCCAGAAGACAATGGGAGCAGACAGCTAAAAATATCCAAATGGCCAGAGGTCCAAGAAAAAACAGAAATCAAGGAAATATGACTCCAACAATGCAAAACTATCCTAGTTCATCCAATTCTGATAACCTCACCACAGCAGAAACACATGAAAACGATGACAATTCTACATTATTGAAAGTGATAGAATCCCTTCAAAAAGAACTTAAATCTATGAAGGAACTCAAACAAGCCACAATTTCACAAGCGAAAACAATGGATAATACCATTAGAGAGCTCCAAGCCAAGGTGGCTCAACTTGAACAGGAAAAGGATAGGGCAATGAAAGATTTCCAGGAAAAGACAAACAAACTGGAGCAGGAAATGTACAAAACGAATAAAACCATTCAAGACATGAAAATGGAAATGAAAGCAATAAAGAAAACACAATCAGGGTTAAAAGTGGAAATGGAGAATCAAGGGAAGAGAACAGGAACTATGGATATGAGTATCAAAAATAGGATGCAAGAGATGGAAGACAGGATCTCAGGCATGGAAGATTCGATGGAAGAAATCAATACAACATCCAAAGAAAATGAGAAAGCTAAAAAATCTCTCACCCACAACATCCAAGTAATCAAGGACACAATGAAAAGACAGAACCTAAGAATTATAGGCCTAGAGGAAAGAGAAGACTCCTGACTCCAAGGTCCAGGAAATATCTTCAAGAAAATCATAGAAGAAAACTTCCCAAACCTGAAGAAAGCGATGCCAATAAAAATCCAAGAGGATTACAGAACACCAAACAGATTAGATCAGAAAAGAAACTCCTCTCGCCACGTAATAATTGAAACTCCAAATATACAGAACAAAGAAAGAATATTAAAAGCGGTGAGAGAAAAAGGTCAAGTAACATAAAATGCAGACCCATCAGAATTACACCTGACTTCTCCTCAGAAACTTTAAAAGCTAGAAGGGCCTGGACAGATGTCCTACAAGCCCTGAGAGAACATAGGTGCCCAGCCAGACTACTATACCCAGCAAAACTCTCTATCAACATATATGGAGAAAATAAGATATTCCATGACAAAATCAAATTTAAACAATATCTACCCACAAACCCAGCCCTACAGAAGATCCTAGAAGGAAAATTCCAACCCAACGAAGAAAACTACACCCAAGAAAACAGGAAATAGAAAACTCCACAGCAACTAAACCAAAAGAGGCACAGGATGATGACCTATACCAAACTAATGGGAATTAACAACCCCTGGTCACTAATATCCATCAACATCAATGGACTCAACTGCCCAATAAAAAGACACAGGCTTACAGATTGGATCTTTAAACAGGACCCATCTTTTTGCTGCATACAAGAAACACATCTCACTATCAAAGATAGACACTATCTCAGAGTAAAGCGCTGGGAAAAGGTTTTCCAAGCAAATAGACCCAGGAAGCAAGCTGGCGTAGCCATCCTAATTTCAAACAAAATAGACTTCCAACTGAAGTTAATAAAAAAAGACAGAGAAGGGCATTACAGACTCGTTAAGGGAAATATTCATCAAGAGGATATCTCAAATTGAACATCTATGCGCCAAATACAAAGGCACCAACATTTGTAAAAGAAATGCTTCTAAAACTTAAATCGCATGTCGATCACAACACATTAGTAGTGGGAGACTTCAACATCCCACTCACAACAGTGGACAGATCATCAAGACAGAAGCCAAACAGAGAAATAATGAGTCTAAAAGAGATCATGAAAAATGGTCCAAACAGTTATCTACAGAAGGTTTCACCCAAATAGAAAGGAATACACATTCTTCTCAGCACCTCACGGAACCTTCTCCAAAACCGACCATATAGTTGGACACAAAGATATTCTCAACAGATACAAGAAAATTGAAATAACCCCTTGTATCTTATCAGACCACCATGGAATAAAGCTGGACTTCAACAGCAAAAGACTCAACAGAAAGCCTACACACACATGGAAATTGAACAACTCTTTACTTGATGACTACTGGGTCAGGGAAGAAATAAAGAAACAAATCAAAAACTTCTTAAAATCCAATGACAATGAATGCACAACATACCCAAACCTATGTGACACAATAAAAGCTGTGCTACGAGGAAAGTTCGTAGCACTAAGTGCCTTTAAAAAAGAAAATTGTGAGAGCTCATATTAGCGAATTAACAGCTAAACTGGGTGAGTTGGAAAAAAAAAAAAAAAGAAGCAAACACTCCCAAGAGGAGCAGAATGCAGGAGATTATCAAATTTAGGGCTGAAATCAACAACTTAGAAACAAAAAGAACGATACAAAAAATCAAACCAAGATTTGGTTCTTCGAGAAAATCAACAAAATAGACAGACCCTTAGCCAAATTAACTAAAAGACAGAGGTAGAAAACACAAATCAACAAAATCAGAAATGAAAAGGGAGAAATAACAACAGACATTGAGGAAATCCAGAGAATATTTGGATCCTACTTTAAAAATCTATACTCCACCAAATGTGAAAACTTAAGCGAAATGGACATTGCCAAACTCATTCTACGAGGCCACAGTCACCCTGATTCCTAAACCACACAAAGACCCAACAAAGAAAGAAAACTTCAGACCAATCTCCCTCATGAACATAGATGCAAAAATACTTAATAAAATACTAGCAAACCGAATTCAAGAACACATCAAAAGTATCATACACCATGATCAAGTAGGCTTCATCCCAGGAATGCAGGGATGGTTCAACATACGAAAGTCTATCAACGTAATTCACCATATAAACAAGATGAAAGTAAAAAACCACATGACAATCTTGCTAGATGCAGAAAAAGCATTTAACAAAATCCAACACCCCTTCATGCTAAAAGTTCTGGAGAGAACGGGCATACAAGGACCATACTAAAAATAATAAAGGCAATATACAGCAAGCCAGTGGCCAACATCAAATTAAATGGAGAGAAACTTGAAGCCTTTCCTCTAAACTCAGGGACAAGACAAGGATGCCCACTTTCACCATATCTCTTTAATATAGTACTTGAAGTTCTTGCTAGAGCAATAAGACAACTAAAGGAGATCAAGGGGATACAGATTGGAAACTAGGAAATCAAATTATCCTTATTTGCAGACGATATGATAGTATACATAAGCGACCCCAAAAATTTCACCAGAGAACTCTTTCAACTGATAAGCCCCTTCAGCAAGGTGGCTGGATACAAAATTAAATAAAAAAAAATCAGAAGCCCTTCTATATACAACAAACAAATGGGCTGAGAAAGAAATAAGAGACTGTTACGTAGGGACACTCCACTCCAGAGGAGCAAGATGGAAGGGTTAGGGGGTAGAGGAATGGAGGGCGGGGTGGGAAGGGGTGAAAGAGGACAATATGATGGAGAAGTAACCTGAAGCAACAAATAAATAAATTTATTAATAAAAAAGGAACAAAATAGCACCAAGAATGAATTTTCTTCTTGTGCAGTTTAATAAACCATGTTATAAAGAACTCTATACTTCTTATCTCTCCTGTAACACTGCTTTGTTTCTTTGCCTGTAAGATCAAGACTATTGCTGTTGCCATAGCATTTTCTCAGTTTATTTAGTTTTAATTCTTTATTATATACTTTCACAGAGTTTCAGCCACTTCATGTTGTCACAAAGTTGATAACCATAGATTTTATGGCTACAGCAAAAATTGAGTCTTTTCATTTATTACTGTTGTATGTACTTAAGGTATTCTTTTCCTATCTGATTGTATTGGACAAAATATTTATAACAGCAAAAAAGGAAAAGATTTGATTACTTTTGGAATTCAATAATTCTGCCTTACTGTTACGTATCATATTTGATAAGCAGTGACTACTTACGTAAGAATAAGCAATGGCCTATTATTATTATTATTATTATTATTATTATAATACATTTTATCTTGTATTAACCAGATAAAATGTTCAGCAAAAATTTTTATTTTTGTTAGTGTTATATCAGAGAATATGTAGGAAGATTCCTAGTTTCAACCATGTATTTCCTTGCTAATTTAATGAAGTTGCCCATCTCTTTGCCTTATTGAACATCTGTATTTTATTAGGGACTTTTTAGAGCAAACTTTGTAAATATAACACAAAACATAATTATGGGTAAATGTTTTTAAACTGGGAATGACTTTGATATACTTACATTTATCATTTTACTTGTCCTATATCTTCAACTGTTATTTTTAATCTACCTGTAATTACATTCTTCTTTTTATCTATTTTAATTTAGCTGCTTTAACTATTCAGTTATAATATGTTTAGTTTTAGACGTTAAGGTGTGGTAGATATCTTTATTACTCTATTACTCTTGAAAGGATCAACAGAAACTATATGCCTACCATAGTGAGTGTGTGTGTGTGTGTGTGTGTGTGTGTGTGTGTGTGTTATTTTGTAAGGTACAAGAGATATTTATGTACATTACCATTATTTTCAAATGAAAAATCACCCTAACAGTAACTAAGCCTGAGCACTGCAATCTACAATTGTTAATCTAACACTAATCCACTTTATTGTTATTGTAAGAATAGACGCTGCTTATAACTCCATATTATGGAAGAAGTTGGTCTTGGAAGGATATGGTGTTTTCATTTTTCAACCATGCTTTCCTGTTTATACCCTAAGTCTTACAGCCTAAGATCAACTAAAGTTTCATTAACAAGTAGTTATTTAACTTCATTTTGTCCTATGTTTAACCAAAAAGATATTTTTTATTCTAGTCAATGAAGTGGTTACACTGTAACCTTTCAATAAATCTATAGAATATGAGTGTTTTTCATGCTTTGTAAAGGAGTTTTTAATTATTAAAATAAAAAAAATAGCAAGTCTGAAAGAGAACCAAACTTCCACTTCAGAATGGCATTTCTGAGTACTGGTTTATAGATATGTGTTATTAAATATTCATGGAGAGTTAAGATCAATTGAATTAGGCAACATTATTCAATTAAAGTATTTTATGTTTTAATCCTAGTAGAATTCCACTTCAACTAATTTCTCTATAATAAATTTGGCACAGCCCAATTGGAACGTCTCAATTCCACATGAAAAGAAGTAAGGTAACTTAAAATTTTCTTTTAAGTGCTTAAAGTCTTAAGACACACTGTGAAAGTTGTCATCTCTAAGAATCTAATTAGACTTTCACTTTTGTGTGTTAGGAATAATTTTAGTTAAACACTGAATATATAACTGTAGCTTTAAAAGTGTTTCATTTGGATGTCTTACTTCATTGAGGAGTAGAGGATGAATCTAGTAGTTAGAGGTACAGTGAAACACACATTTCTCAGTCAATTAAATGTGCAAATTTGTAATTTATAATTTCACGTAGTTTCTTAGACATTTTGTCTGCACAGAACTCTATGGGTGTATAATTTTCCAGCAGTATTTTTTTTTTTTTTGCCTAGAAATTATTCTTTTGTAAAACAGTCATAAGTACTCCCTGTAGGAAACTTACCAGACAGTATTGTAATGTGAAAAAAAAAATAGACACTGTGTGACCATACATCTTCATTTCTTTGATTTGGAGGCATTAATAATGCTGCTTATACAAACATGACACTGAATGACTGTCTTACAAATGTCATGTTCCAGTGTCCTGTCTGTAAAGTTATAAATTGCATCTATGACTGCTTTTCTATACCTATACTAGAAAAATGTTTATCGTGGTATATTCTGAGGATAATTCCCTTTTATATTGACTTCCTTTTTTTTCCCATCTACAAAGCAGACTAAGTCAACATTTGGAGAATCTTCTTAAATTCATAATTTGTAATGGTATTATTCACAGAAGAAGAAAAATTCAGTTCATTGCCATGTCAGGCTTCGGGAGGGGGGTAAGTCTAATGGGTCCTTCTGTTGTATGAAAAATGAAAAACCTACATGACAAAAACTTCTGTTTAATATACAGTAGGTTTTGATTCATCTTGTGGCATCATTCTGTTATGACAGCTTTTTTGAAAAGAAGAGGAAAATCTCATTAGTAATTCCCTGTATTGTTTTCAAAGGTTTATTTGGGGAGAACAGTTTCAGTCTAGTTTCTAAGTGCACACGATTATGGACACAAAAGTTTACATTTTTGGAAAAAAATTTATTTTTATAAAATTTGAAGGAAGGAAATACTACCTGGGACAAATGGTTCATAATAAAAGTGGTGATAATATTCCAAAATTATTCTTTAATGTACAAAATCAAAACAAAAACCCAAAGCCTTCTTTTATTTTTATTATTATTTTTTATTATGTTTTTTATTTCTTCAAGTTACATCTCAATCACAATCCCCTCCCTACTCCCCGCTCCAGTCCCACCCTCCCACCCTCAACCCACCCATCCCCTTCCTTTTTTTTTTAAGTTTAAGGTATATCTTTTTCCCCCAACAGCTCCCCCTTGCAGTCCAACAAATGGCTTTTTCTCTTATGATAATAAATACAATACAAAACAACAGAGGTAATTAGGCCACAATTATGAGAGTTATGTGGCTTAGCATACATTCCAAATGTCCAGTCCATATGTATTTGGCCCCTGACTTTAACATTCTACTATCTACCCATCTCCATGAGTTTAAAGTTCTATATCCAACTCAGCTTTCCTCCTAACTTTCATCACAATTTTAAAAGCATCTTCTTAGATCCAGAACACCCTCTTGATTCCTGAACAACTCAAAATTTAACTATGAGACTCTAGCTATCTATTCTTCAACCACCTCAGAGACCTGAGAGGGCTAAATATATCTGATCATATAGGAAGTGCAGGGCCCGCAGCTTCCAAAACTAAGAAATGACATACCAGTGGCTGCCTGGACAGTTCCCATTTTCTCTCCATATGTTACAGCATCAATCTTCAGCCGTTTGGCCCGTTTCTCTGACAGACATTGATTGTAGAGCAGGAATTATGAAGGACATGCCTACCCTGTCTTGTCAGAGCTAGGACAAAGCCTTCTTTTAGAGGTCAGCTTGTTTAGATGGTTCTTAGCGAGTCTTTCAAGGCCAGATAAGGAAGACTGTGAACAGATTCTCTAACCCTTGCCTTTAAAGGCCTGTTTATATTTTTAAAGACATTAGCTTCTCTCTAGTTAGTAATCCTTTAATTATCAGAAAACTTAAGCACCAGGTTAATGAACAAATGCAAAGGAGATTTAGGATCTGGCTGTGGAAGTTGGAGATTATTTTCAGTAATGAAATATAAAATGTCCCATGTTATCATTTTCTTCTCTCTCTCTCTCTCTCTCTCTCTCTCTCTCTCTCTCTCTCTCTCTCTCTCTCTCTCGGTCTACTGTAATGGCCTCCCCTTCTGCTTATAAAGCCCTCAGTCCATGAAATTATACTTTCAGTGTTCTTTGAATTGGTTAGAAGTATTTCAAGTTATGTTATTTTAGGGTTTTTTTTTCCATTCTTTTATTTTAAGAGAGTATCTAAGTTTCCCAGGCTAGCCTTTAACTCATTCTGTAGAAGACTTGAACCATCTTCTTTCTTCAGCTTCCCAAGTAGCTGGGATTAGAGACCTTCTGGTTATAGTTAATCATGCAGAGTCTTAATGTAAAACTGAGGGTACCCTAGAACTCTATGTAACCCAGGGTAGTCTCCAACTTACATTCCTCCTGCCTCAGGTCTCTAACTGCTGGGATCATACCCATGCATCAGCATACTGAAATAGCATTCCCTCTTTGACCTTTGTCTTTAAGATATACCTCCTCTGGGATCTACCTACCTCCATCTCCCAAGTGTCTAAATGACTTTCACGTTACTGCTCTCTGCTTCAATAATACTAAAGACAAGTGCTCCCAGTGAATTGCTACCCATAGTGGAGTATTGCATCCTACTTTTAGCATGATGCTCAAATCTAATTCCCCTTAATAAAAATGTGTTGAATGAAGGCATGGAAGAAGGAATGAGTGAATGAATTGTCTGTCTGCACACAGTACTGTTTAGCAACGGAATGCAAATGACAAGTAGGTCATGGTAAACTCTCTTCTGAGTTCCCAAATCTCCAGGGCTCAGTAATTTTGGCTGCAGTCTGCTTTAGGGAGAGAGCATATGTGTGTGCACCTGCATAAATATCTGTGTTTACCCAGATGAACAAAGGATAGATCAAAGAAAATATTTTGAGTATAGAAAAGAAAACGATTGAGGAGAAAGGTTAACGTGGAGACTTGAAATTTAAGATATAACTAACATTTAATTATCAATGTTGAACTATTGAATTATCATCATTGTGCTATTTCAAATGAATAAAAAGATGAATGAGAATCAGTGAATAAAATTTTGAGAAATTAAAACAGCCTCATAGATGAATGCAAAAGTATAAAAATTAACCCCCCAGTTACCCATGACTAAACCTTCCCAATATTTTACTAACCTTTACTATTGTCTCCTTATAGAGATTGCAGTCATTTTCAGTAGATGATTTTGAATAGTGAGTCACACGCTGAGCATCTCTTCAGCATTTTAGGGCAGGCAGGGTGCTCTGTCCATCCTCATGCAGAAATAAGCAACCATGGTATGTGTTTGACTTGCTATTTTACAAACACAATAGCAAAATTAAGCAATAGCACAGCTTAAATAAACTTCCTTGATCTGTCTTTAATATGCACTTTATAGTCAAACTATGTACCAAACAGAAACCATTTGCTACCCTCTGGATTTCTAATATCTCCCACGGCCCATATTTCTGGAAGCGTCATCTTTTGCTGGTCTTTCTACTTCCTTTTACCTCCCACCTCAAGCAATCTCCCCCTTCCCTGTACATCCAGGCTTTGTTTTGTCTTGTGATAGACTTTAAAAAAAAAAAAAAAACTACTTGATGAATCAACATGTCCTGACTTGAGCTTGTGGTACCTTCATTTTTATACAGCTACACTATGCCTACATAATATCAGTATTAAAACTATAAAACTTAAACACAAGTTGGTGCTTATTCATCAGCACCAACTTCTCTGATTGAACTTTTAGATTTATTTTATTTTTAGAAACTTTATTAGAGCGTTGGGGGGCAGTGCATGTGCCACAGCATGCATATGGAGGTCAGAGTACAACTGTATGGATGTGGTTCTCTTCTTAAAGGTTGGCATGGGTTTCAGGAACAGTTCTCAGGTTGTTAGGTTTCTGCAGCAAATATCTTTACCTGATAAGGTAGCTCAGTGGCCCCTGTTGTTTCATTTCTAGAGGCCTAAGGAAAGGATAGCCTTCAAACACTCCAATGAGGAAACATTTATTTCCATCAGGAAATAATGCTTGCATGGCCATGTCTTTAGATCCACCTGGACGCAAAGTTACACTGACAACTTCTCAATACATGATTTCTTAGAGGGAAATTAGAAACTGTTCTCTAACAACACTCATAAATTGCAGTTTCACTTCTCCCAAGAGGAAGCTCTGTGGTGAGCGAGTGTGGAAACAGGCAGACTTTTACTTGGTGCCACCCTTGGGAAAACATGAGAGGCAAAGATCATTAGCTCTTGATGCAGTGACCATGTTCAAACTTTATGTTCTGCAGGAGAGATGAACTGCATAAACATGTGGTCAAGCTGTTGTTAGGCGCCAAATCGATATTTTCAGTGCAAACAGATAGGATCGCAGAGCTGGAAAGGTAATTCAGTGAGTAAACTAATTGTCGTGAAAGAACAGGGGCCAGAGTTCAGAAGCGACAGTGCAGGGGACAGAGACGGAAGGATTCCCAGCAGGATTGACAGAAATGACAAGCTACAGATAGAGTGGGGTCACTCTTCCCCCAAAATAAACAAATAAATAAATAAAATGCCAATGATTAAGAAAGATGCTCAACATTGACCTCCGACCTCCACAGGCATATACATGGGCACACAGGCCCTGCCTCTTGCACAAACATGCATGTTCACACATGTGCAAACCACAAACATGTGCACACACACATGCACACATGCAGACACACACACAGGTATGAGCTCCAGGCTATGGAGTTGATTTTGACATATCCTCTTTGATTGTGAATGATTCCACAAGTAGAAAAGTTGGGGGGGCAATTTAATAAGTGTAGCTCTAATCTACTTGGTATCCTGAAATATTAGAATTATGTTTGTTTTTGAAAGTCAGTGTCATGACTGCAGTTTTTAAATTAAAATGAAAAAATAAGGTTTATTTTTCGTTGAGTCACGTTTTATGAAGAACTAGCCCTATTTCAGGCATTGGGTGTATTTTATTTAGAAAGTGAATTCTGCAATGTAATTACACACCTTTAAATGGATTGAATAATACTTCAGATGGAAGGTAATTAGGATGCCTCAAGTCTCTACATGGCTAAGACGCTGGAACCTTAATGTCTTTCAAGTGAGCTAACCCTGGTGATTCCCCTGGTTGCAAACCAGTGTGCTTCCATGTTACTGAACTTTGCTTAATGCCGTTCTGTGATCAACTAAATGCCTCCTAGGGACATATTCCACATTATTTTCATCATAAAAGGTTTATAGATATAGAAGTCCTTTTTTGTGTAGTATCTAGGTATGAATGCATTGGATGGCTTCACTTATACAAGAGAATTTATACTTGGCTCAGTGCAGTCTTTGATCAAGGAGAAAGCAACACTCATAGGGAAAAAAAGAAAGAAAGAAAACAATTCCCAAAGTTTCTGACGTGGTTCTCTGCCTAAGAAGATCTATAACCTTTGTCAAAGGAAACAGTTTGCTTGTCTGAAAAATGAGGAACGTAGATTAGAAATGCCCTTGAGTTGCTTGAAAGTTACAAGTCACCATATATTCCATATACAAATATTGAAATTCATAAGGGAATTATAAAATCTTTCTTTTCCTCTGTGTTTGACTCCTACTCTGTCATTATTTTCTCTTTTCTATGATGGAAATGACATGATAGGGTATGATAGCAGGAATCTTGCATAGCAGGGATTGTTCTTCTGCTTGGATACATGCAACACTTTCCTAGGTCATTAAGCAAATGGAAATGAGGACTGCAGTAGTAAATTCCCATCAGTGCAGTCTGTTCACTCACTACCTTTTGCTTCATTGCCCATACTCTGGAACTTGTTTAAAAATCACTCTTCAGATAATATTTAACCCCATTCTGGAAGATCAGTGTATGGACATGAATTGTACATTGTAAAAAATAAGTAAAATTCATTCCGTAGCCAGTCATTATTTTAACAAGTGAATAAACTAACTTGTTTTCCAGCCTCCCATACTGAACCTTCATTACTTGTCCAGAAGAAAGAGCACCTGGCTGCAAAGTTGGATTTATTTTAGACATTTAGATGATTGCAAGAAAGAGTTAAGACTTAGTTGTGCCTACTGATTGATGTTTTGTGTCCACTTGGGTATTCAATTGTATGTAGATATTTAGCAAACTTGAATGTCATTGTTGCTGTGAAATAACTTTTAAAAAATTAGATTAGTGTTTAAATTAGTACATTTAAATTAAAAGGAACTGCTTCAAATGACTGAAGTCCCTCTAGGAAGAGTGGATCTCCCCCTGGGTATTCACTGCATATTAGTTCTTCTGGGATCTCCAACTTGCTAATGCACAGGACCATACTGTGCAGACCATAATGTCATCCCACCATTAGAACATGAGCCAGTTTCTTTTTTTTTTTAAATATTTATTTATTATGTATACAGTGTTCTGTCTGCAGGTATATCTGCAGGCCAGAAGAGGGCACCAGATTTCATTATGGATGGTTGTGAGCCACCATGTGGTTGCTGGGAATTGAACTCATGACCTCTGGAAGAGCAGCCAGTGCTTTTAACCGCTGAGCCATCTCTCCAGCCCAGAGCCAGTTTCTTAAAAAGAATTTCCCATCTGTTTCTCTGACTTTGCATGCATGAAGACGCACACACACAAATGTACACAAACATATATACACACATACACACAGAATACCCCCCATGCCACCTTAATGTGTACCAGAAAGAAATGATAGAAACATCATTTTAAAAAAAATATTTATTTACTATTTCAGGTTACATCTTCATCACAGTGCCCTCTTTCCACCCCTCCTGGTCCAGCCTTCCCACCCTCTATCCCCCATCCCTTCCATCCCACTCCTCTGGAGTAGAGTGTCCCTACATAACAGTCCCCCTCCCCAGTTCAGCAGTCATATGAGGGCCAAGAGCCTCCACATACACTGGGGGCCTACAAGGCAGCCCCACTAGGGCAAATTGTCTCATTGACAGCTAACAAAGTCTATGTTCTTGTTCTTTTTGGTGCATTGGTTGTAGTATAGTTATCCTGTACTATATAGCTAAAATCTGATTATAAGTGAATAGATGTCATGTGCATCCTTCTGAGTCTGGGTTAGCTCACTCAGGATGAGGTTGTCTAGTTCCATTCATTTGGCTGCAAATTGCATGATTTTGTTGTTTCTGATGGCTGAGTAGTATTCCATTGTGTAGATGTACCACAGTTTTTTTTTTTAAATCCATTCCTCAGTTGAGGGACATCTGGGTTGTTTCCAGTTTCTAGCTATTCCAAATAAGGCTGCTATGAACATAGATGAGGAGACTTCCCTATGATTCCGTGAGGAGGCATTTGGATGTATACCCAGAAGTGGTATGGCTGGGTCCTGAGGTACAGCTATTCCAAGTTTTCTAAGATATTTCCAGACTGATTTCATCGTGGTTGCACAAGCTTGAACTTGTACCAGCAATGGAGGATGGTTCCCCTTTCTCCACTAGAAACATCTTGAAAGGACTTAAAATGTATGGTACAATCCATGTTCATAGCAGGCAAACGTCATTTTTATGGGGCATGAGCTTGTACATATTTTGCTGTCTGCTGGTGGAGTCCTAGAATGAATGTACCATAGTCATTAAATAGTAAGGTGACTATTACAGGAAGGTACTGACACCTACCTATTATTGGAACTTAGCTTTGTCTCTAAATTGGGGCTTCAGGTTTTTAATTTATTCAACAGATCATCCTACATCAGTTCATTGTATGTTGCAAAATAATATGGTATGGCTCCAACAATAGCCTTTACTATACCTAAGAAAAATCTTAATAGATTTCTATGTAGCAATATAAGAAAGCTAAGACATAGAATTCATCTTACTGTTTAAACACAGAACTTGGTATTATTTTCTCCTAGTTTTATGTGTATATATATGTCTTAAATTGAAGGTTTTAGAAGAAATTAGCATGAGCTCTTCCCTATGCTATCTTGCATTTAGAATTTCACATGAGAAAGATATTCATGGCTAGTATCAAGATTTAGTTATACTTTTCCCCTTTATTTTCACATGACTGAAATAAAATGCGAGGACATATATATGTGTACATATATGTATATATAATATATGCATTATATATTATATATATGTCACAGTCATGTTTTCATATAAATATAGAAACATTGCTGCCCAAGGAAACAGGACCTTTGCCAAATTTGAAATGACAGTTGCTATACTAGTAGGCATACAATTGCCTTAGCTGATGCACTGAACTGAATTCGCGATAGAAAGAGCCATCCCAGTGTGTGTACATACATGGTTGGAATGGGTACATTTTACACAATGGAATACTACTCAGCTATCAGAAACAAGGAAATCATGCAATTTGCAGCCAAATGGATGGAACTAGAGAAGCTCATCCTGAGTGAGCTAACCCAGACTCAGAAAGATGCACAAGGTATCTATTCACTTATAATTGGATTTTAGCCATATAGTACAGGATAACTATACTACAACCAACACACCAAAAGGAACAGAAGCATAGACTTTGTTACCTGTCAGTGAGACACTTTGCCCTAGTGTTGCCATGTAGGCCCCCAGTACATGAGGGAGCTCTTAACCCTTTTATGATTGCTGAACTGGGGGTGAGGGGGACTGATATGTAGGAACACCCCAATCTGGAGGAGTAGGATAGGAGGGAGAAGGGGTGGGAGGGTGACTGGGAGGGGTGGAAAGAGGGCACTGTGATGGAGATGTAACTTGAACTAATAAACACACACACACACACACAAAGATTTCATAAGAGGTGAACGTAAGGTTTGAAAGCAAGGACTGTGATACTGGCGACTATTCAGTCTGTGACACTCTCCCTTCATCCCATGTAGCAACGCTTGAATTCATTCAGTGGATAATTTTGTCTCTGAAGAACATGTTTCGAATCAGCCTTGATGACCAAGTTCAGCTCTTACACAGATCCCAACCGGGATGATAGCAGAGGAAGTGTTTACATGACCATCTCACATCTAATGTGCTAATACATGCTTATGTCTCTCTAGTTCTCTCCAGGAAATTCAGGCTTTTCCAGAGTCTTAAATGTACAAAGATTTACCTTTTCTCGGTAGCTCTTAAGTTTAAAATTCAAAATCATGATATAGTATGATTTTAAATGAAGCAAATTGCAAATTTAAAACCATTTTTGAGAAAGATGTTTCTGTTGTGATTCAATAAACAGAAAGTTCCTTTTGGCAATAATGTGCTAGTTCATACATGAGTTGAATGGAGTGGTGTTCAAACCTAAGCTAGTTTTTTTTTATATAATCTGTTACTGAAGCAGAGATATTTTATGTCAAATGTTGTGATTCTAGAAATTTTTGTTTTGCTCAGACAACTGCCTTAATGAATTACAGCTGACTTCTGGCTTAGACATGGAAATAGTACATGTGACAGCTCGGAGCCACACTATAAACTGGGTTGTGAGAAGGCTGATTTGGTGATGTTTGGGTATACGAGTTTGGAGACATTAGCAGTTGGATGCCTTTTTTCAATAAGAACCACTTTTTCAAAGTCAGAGGGAAGTCATTGTTCCTTCTATTTAATAATTGCCCGTAGGATGTTGCAGATTTAACTATCTCAATGAGACTGAACAGTGTCAGCACATTTTATATGAAATGATTGTCCCTCGGAGACTATCTCTTCTGCAGTTGGTATCCAAATCTGATTTACACAAAGCAACATCTCTTCAATTGAAACAAAGATGACATGTAGGTAATTCAGTTTGTCGGGCAGGGACTCTGCTAAACATCTTATGTGTAGAACGGCACCTATGGGTCTGTATACCCACTCTCCATCTTCCTACGAATGTGATTCAAGAAGCAGGAAAGTCAGTGGTGCAAAATGTGTTTTTGCTTCTCTCTGCATTCTGGAAAATGGATGCCTCCAGCTTTTCTAAATGCTGTCTGATTCATGAAATACCCATTTGGTTTGCTTAGAGCAGACTTCTGTTGGAGATACAGTATTTCTAACCTCTCTTCATGTGTTTTGCTTCAGGATGCTTTCTTTTCCGTTAGAGTCCCTAGTCTAAATCAAGGGCTGTTTGGTGAGTAATGTCATCTGGGTGGAGACCATTATGCTCCAAGGCACATTTTCAGCTAACACTAAATGGGTCTGGCTTTCTTTGAATATTTCTGTTACTACTACTGGGATAGCCATTTTGAAGTTTCAGAAATTCCTCTGTAATTCAGAATGGGAGCTACGTGATGGTGATGTGTTAAGCCTATACAGTGTATACCTATTCTATAACAATCACTTGTAACTAATTAATTCTGTGGCAATCAAGTCTTGTGAGAATGGAACTTTAGATGCAGTTTGAGTTGAGGGTTCTAGGAAAATCAATTTTTTCAGGGAGAGAAAATACATGTGAGGGGGTGAAAAGTTGAGTGAAACTTGTGTGAAAGGAACAATTTTGTAGAGGAAGAATGAGTCATTTCTAGGCTGTGACAGAAGCATCAAGGATCTTCCAGGAGTAGCAGCAGGAGGAGTGAGGAGAAAAAAAAAACCTTTTAGGGAATTTAAGCGTGTTGCTTAATAACAGAGGAAACAACTGTCACTGCAGTTACTGCTATTACTGCATGGTCATGCATTGCTGCCTTGATCGAAGCTCTTTCAGTGTCACCGCAACCACAAGAACATTTATTTTTATTCAGTGGATACAAATAATTTTTCATACTCTAAGAAATTTACCCCAAATTGTCAATACTTTACACAGTGAAATCAGTGTTCTGTTCTAGGTTTGTTTGATTAGATCCTTTGTTTTATGCCAATGGAATTATCACCTGACTTCTGACACAATCTCATTTCCATCATTATATACTGAAGGGCAAGATAGTATCTTAAGGAGATGTTTGCCATTTAGGATTACCAGGATATTTTGTTGAAAACCACTTTACAATAAGTGTTCTCTCCTGAGAAAACCACAAAGAGTGAATCCTTTCTAACTAGCTTTTTCTTGATCACTGTATTGGGTAAAAGCCATCTAATGAACAAGTAGAATCACTCTCAGAGGATTGGAGAGGAAAATCATTTATGATATATATTTCCTGTCACAAACCATCCTGTTCTTGTCCAGCGATATTCAGTGTTAAACCATTGTGTCTTTTTTTTTTTTTGTGCCAGTCAGTAAACCCCATTGTTCCTATAGTAGCCCAGGTACCATTCTAGAAAAGCAACCAGAACAAAATAATCTGTAGTTCATGCTCTTAGAACTCTGATGTAGTCTAGCCTCAAAGAGCTAACCACATCACATTTCAAATGCCAGCAATTAATAACTGTGTTGATCTTCTCTGTGCATTTGTCCATGTACTTTATAGTGTTGTAAAGTTTATGAGGAGATAAATGAGTTGTTTAAAATAGAATACTTATAGGATCTACTTTCAATTTAGTATAGAGGGTAAAAATAACATCTAAGAAAGTGACACATATTGATAAAAGGATGAGTATAGTGTGGACAAGTGACATAGTTTGAATGTGACATGCCTCCTACAGGTTCATTATGTTGAATCTTGATTTCTGGCTGGTAGCTCTGTACTGGAAGTTTGTAGAACCTTTGCTTTCAAAGGGGCCAGCTAGAGGAAATGTGTGTCATATTCCTGGTGTGAGTTTAGAGTGTGGTACTGTTTTCTGTCCTGGTCCTTCCTTTGGTCTACTGAGGTGCAAGCAAGCAAATGCCACACACCTGCATGCTCTCATGCCTGCCTTTCCATAATGGACTGTATCACCCCAAACCAGGAACAGTAATAAACCTCTATCCTCTAATGTTTCAGCAGGCATTTTTGTCAGAGCAATGTGAGATACACACACACACACACACACACACACACACACACACACACTGTCTAGAGGTGCGAAACAGCTTGCATGTTCAGATATCATGAGATTAGCCTGGGGATACACCTTAGCTGGTTGAGTATTTGTCTAGTATGCAGAAGGCCTTAGGTTCCATGTCCCATACCACATAACCAGGCATGGGAATGCATGCTTGTAATAGTAGCATAGGGGTGGCGAAAGTAGAAAGTTCAGAAATATCTAACTATATAGTGAGTTCATTCAGCCTGGGTTACATGAGATCTTCCCCTTTTCCTTCATACCAAGCAAAACAGATCATAGTAGAGAATAGTCTTGGCTCACTCCAGGATTGAGGATGAGCTAGACCTCAAAGACCAATATTGAAAATGTGTTTTTGCAAGCCGGGCAGTGGTGGCGCACGCCTTTAATCCCAGCACTTGGGAGGCAGAGGCAGGCGGATCTTTGCGAGTTCGAGGCCAGCCTGGTCTACAAAGTGAGTCCAGGACAGCCAGGGCTACACGAGAAACCCTGTCTCGAAAAAAAAGAAAAAAGAAAATGTGTTTTTGCAGGTTAAATGGCTTGGATGATAAAGTAAAGACATAGCAGTATTTCTGTCACTTAATTTCCAGAGGATGATCATTACAGTGTCTTCAACTACTAGAGTTCATATGTTTGTTGTATTTGAGAATGTATTCGCCTGTTTCCCCATTTTTTCTTTCAATTTTAAACTTATTATGCATATATAAACATTTAAAAATGGAAACATGCATTATTTCAAGTGTCTAGATGCTTTATGTATGTTGTAAATATTTGCTTACCTACTTACAGATCTAATGATTCTAATGAATAACACTTTCTGTACTTCTGTTGGCAGTTTAGAAACCCACAATAAGAAACAAAAGCATTGTAGAAACAAATGGAGACATGGAGATATTAACATCCCAAGACCTGAAATTACATGAGAGAAGAAAGCCATCTTAAATCATTGTTATTATTTTAAAAAGTTTCCCCATGATATAAAAGGCTGAATCTTCACCATTGAAGACGAGGCAAAAGTAGACTTATTAAAAACAGCAGCATTTTGTTTTTGCCTTTAGAGTAAAAGGACTGAATTGTTACTGAGAAGCCATGAAGTTCAGAACTCTGGAGTTTGTGGTGAAAGGATATTGAAAAAGAACAGAACATTTGGATTCATGTTTCATGAAATAATTTGTGTGACAGAATAGGAAGACAGTCTGAGGGAAAATTGACATAATTTTTTCCTAGGACTGGAAAAGGGCAGATAAATATGTCACTGCTAACAAATGCACCATTGTGCATGAACAAAGTGTATTCTACTCAATTTTGTAAATATTAATTTTCAATCATTGGAAGATATTTGTCTGTATGGCATAATATAAACAGACCTCTCTTCCTTTTTAAACGTTCCTCCTTTTGGTCTTGGATAGTCCCTCAACTGAACCAGACTTATAGAGGCAGGTAATTTCTAGCTCTGAGAAATACTGATTTTTTTTTATATAAGTACTTTATTTTTTTTTCCTCAAGTTACATCTCAGTCACAAACCGTTCCCTATTCCCCCTTCCTGTCTCACCCTTCCACCCTCTTCCCCCCCAACAGCTTCCCTTTTCAATCCAACAAATGGTTCTTTCTCTTATAACAGTAAATTCTATACAAAACAGCAGAATTAACTATGCCACATTTATGAGAGTTAAATGGCCCAGTATACCTTCCCAATGTCCAGTTCATACATATTTGGCCCCTGACTTTAACCTTCTACCTTCTAACCTTCTCCATGAGTTTAAAGTTCTATAACTGACTTAGCTTTCATACTAACTTGCATCACTATTATAACCATCTTCTTAGATCTAGAACGCCCTCTTGATTCCTAAACAACTCAAAATTTAGCTATGAGACTCAAGCTGTCTATTCTTCAACCACCTCAGAGAGCTGAGAAGGATAAATATATCTGATTATATAGGAAGTGCAGGGCCTGCAGCTTCCAATACTAAGAAATGACAAACCAGTGACTGCCTGGACAGTTCCCATTTTCTCTCCATACATTCCAGCATCAGTCTTCAGCCTTTTGGTCCTGTTTCTCTGACAGACATTTATTATAGAGCAGGGATTATGAAGGACTTACCTACCCTGTCTTGGCAGAGCTAGGCTGTCGACTTCCCTGCTACCAAGTTTTGTCCTTTTTGGACAGCAGTCTGTCTGCAGTTGAAGCAAGGAGTTTTTACATATAAACAGACCTCTCTTCCTTTTTAAACGTTCCTCATTTTGGTCTTGGATAGTCCCTCAACTGAACCAGACTTATAGAGGCAGGTAATTTCTAGCTCTGAGAAATACTGATTTTTTTTTTTTTAAGAGAAAAGAAATTGGTATTGCATGCGGTGGCATATGCACCATGCAGTCTGTGCGATGTTCTTGTACAACACAGAATATCTGGCTCTTTTTAGTTTAGTTAGTCCATACAGAATTTATCCGACAGATTATGAATTAATGGAAACTTATTACCTAGTCTGTGATGTGTCTGGGGAGTGGTTCTTTCCTTCATCATAACCTTCGTGCTTCTCAGAATGCCGAATGTGATTTTGCTGTATGCACATTGTTTGCAAAGTGTTTGGCTGACTGAGAGAAACCACTTACAGCAACTGAAGCAAGAACAGTAAAAGAGAAACTGCAGAATGTGCTCTGAGTATCATATGAGAATACTTTAGCTGCTGTTGTACTTCCTCATACTCTGATTCCTTTAACATCATTTGATACCATTTAACTTTTACCTTTTTAATATTTTTTAAATACTTCCCTTTAACACCTTCTGTGTCCCTGCAATCAAGCTGGGAATGAAAGTAAACTAATCAAACTGAGGATATAGGTAAATAAATTTGCTAATAACATTTCTAGAGCTAGTCCTTAACAAGCTGTGTGTGTGTGTGTGTGTGTGTGTGTGTGTGTGTGTGTGTGTGTG
>CAJQZJ010032058.1:474495-500344 GCA_907164525.1 Lophiomys imhausi | reverse complement strand
TGTGTGTGTGTGTGTGTGTGTGTGTGTGTGTGTGTGTGTGTGTGTGTATGTGTGTAGTTCAACATCAGATGTCCTTACTCAGGTGACAGGGTACCTCACTGGTAACACAGGCTCTGTGATTCAGCTACGCTTGTGGCCTGAAACCCTTAGGATGGTTCTTGTCTTTTCCTCCTTAGCAATGAGTTTAGAAGTGCACATCACATCTGGCTTCTTATATGGGTGCTGGCACTCATATTGGTGACCAAATTTAGGTATTCATTTTATGTAACATATATTACCACCTGCGTTATAGTCCCTGTCTGTAGCTATTATAGTTGAAAGGGTGTTTGAAAATGCTGATAGATATGTTAGCTTTAGTTAAACTTGAGAAATATAAATTTTGGAGGAAAGGGGGGTTAGATATGTTCTATTAAAAACAAACAAACAAACAAATTGTGGCCCCAAAGATGCACAGGAATCACATGTAATCAGTGCCCATGTAGAGGAAGACATCACAATATTTTTAAATCAGTCTTTGTGGTTACCTAGTAATACATGGATTCACTGTGTGTATTTCCAAATGGCTTAAAATGTGTGTGCTCATTTACTAGAGGCCCAATCTCAGGCACTGAATGAAGATTTTTCTTGTTTAGACAGGGTCTGCTTCCTTATCTCTTTTCCATTTTCCACATTGTCAGTTCTTCTTTTGTTTAGAGATTGATTCCATGATCTGACTTATTTCTGTGCAGCCACTTTTTAATTGTGCACACAGAACTATAACTTTACTTATAGTGGAAAATTAAGGAAAACGTTATTGCAAAATTTATTGTTTCATGGAATGGCCTCAGAAACAATCCACATCTTAAAAGACCACTAACTCAGGGAAACTATCATAATTATAAGAAAATATAACAGAGATTAAGTCTTACGTATTATACATGATCACCATTATTACTTTATCTCACATATTATTCCGTAAAAAGGGAAAAGCATATTGGAAAGAACTTTATGACGTGTATTATCTGTAAACTGTAGCTTGGATGATACTACTAGTAATGATAAGCTCCAAAGGAGATTTTTCTAGAGTGACCAAAAAAAAAAAATCTTCTGTAAGTTTTAAGTCCTCTATTTGTTGAGTTCAAACTAACTCTGAGGCCCAAATAAACAAAATCAAGGACATCTTCAAGCTGTAACCTGGATTTGTTTTATTTTTTTACTGAATAGTTCAGTGAGTCTAACCCCTTAAACATGTTTTCTTATGTACTTGAAATATTCTTGCTATCACATGGGAAAGAGCTATGTGTGATATCTGCTGACTTCCCCTGATTAGGAACTCTGCAGCGTGTTTCTTCTCATATTAATGATGTTCATGTCTAGTTTGTGCTTTAAAACAGAAGAGAATGTCTTTATCTTGACACCCCCTCGCAGGTAGTAGGACAGGTGGTGATGCGATGTATCATCTTGGCAATGTTCTTCACAAACTGTCCTCCTTCATAAAGAAACAGTAGAACCGATCCGGCACCGGAAAACATGCTCTTTGCAGAAAATTAACTAGAAGACTGGGGCATTCTTTTGAATTCTCCTAATACTATTTGGTCTGTAGAGCTATTTTGCTTCTTGTGAATAGCTCTCCCTGCTTCAACTGGCTGGCCTGTTGAGTCATCTGACCTTCCTTGCAAAGTGATGGAAATGATGACCAGAAAAATGGCCTGCCATCTGAAAGGACATAACATTTATGAAACTTCTTAATGAATCAGATTGTTTTGAGATGAAACTGAATGTGGTTTACTATGATCACACTAAAAATTTATAGAGTGGCACGAAATGGGAAAATAGATCGTCATGAACACACAGGAAGTATTTCCTTTTCTTGTTTTTATCATGTTGTATGCATCTCATCTGCAAATGTACCACCAGATGTTTCTAGAATATTCCAGTTCTTAAATTATTTAAAGATATCTTATTTCCAAACTGATTTTATTTCTGTTTGTTGAACAAATAAAGAACGGGATTAAAATCATTCATTAAAAGAGTGTTCTGTGGCTAACACACCATATTAATATTTCTTAAGTTACCTTTTGATGTTATCTATTTGTTTATAACTAATCACTTGTTTTACATTCATATTTCATATAGCATATTTGTAATGTATATTTTCTTATTTAAATATTTATAGCCCAGATTTTCTGATTTTGCATAAATATAATTTGTTACTGACGGAATTAGAGTAGAATTTTAAAAAGATCAAGTGAAAAAATAGCATTGTGATTTTAGTTTTTGAAACCAATGTTCTTTAAGGAACTTGTTCTAATTAATTATGTGTATACATGTGTGTCTGCGTGTGGGTTTCTGTATGTAAATGCCTGTGACCATGGAGGTTAGAGAAGGGCACCAGATACTCTAGAACTTCAGTTATCATGTGTTTGTTAGCCATAAGATGTATTGGGAACAGAGCTCTGGAAAAGCAGCAAATTCCCTTAAGTGCAAGCCAAGGGCCTAAACCTGAGATCAACTTTTCTTTTATATTGAAATATTGAGTAAATCTGTTAATGTAAAGGGTTTCTGCTTAAAATTATGAACTGTAAACCCTCTATTTTAATATTGGAGTATTAGGAGACAATTTCCTAATTGGATATTTGCTGAACAAACTTTCAGCCACATAGTTCAAATGTTAGGCATTTTCTCATATCCAGAATTCTGTCTATAATGCTACACACCTATGTACATTTTTTGACAAACTTTTTTAGGAATGTCCCTGACTTAATACCACACTAAGTATACATTAGAGGTGCTTAGTAAAGAAGGTGGAAGGTTACAGAAAAAAAAAGTAATCCAATCTCACTTAACTGTAACAAATAATAGATTCAGTTGAGTTTTAACCATAGTAGAATTGTATCCTAAACATTCTTTGTATTTCTCTTTCCTACAAATGCTGTTGAGGGTAATCTGTGAGAATTTGTACCAAGCAAGGAGAATTCCCAGAATGTCTTTAAACCTCTGGATGTGACACTAATCTATCACATCATCACCTCTCTAGCATGAGGATAGATAAACCATCCTCTCTCCAGTAGGTAAACCATCCCAGATGGAGTCTTCCTCATCCAGCATTCCTTGCCACCAGTACATATTGCTTCATTATTGTCTATGTATAAGGATAGCTGGGGTCTCACTTCCCAGCTTACTGATGTTCCATAGTATTTACTAAGGCCTTCTCTCCAAGCAAGTGCTAAGTAAATCCCCATGAATAATCTCACCTATAAGATGTCAGTTAGGAAAGCATGAAAGTACACTAAACCGCTCTTCATAGACATTTCACTGAGCTGAAAATTTCCAAATTGCTCTACCTCTGGGTGACTTGATGTTTTGACATGTCTGTGTTTCTATATGTTTGCCCAGTTGGAGATCTAAAAATATATGATGAAATCTCTTTTGATCTTCTTGGTTGAACATCTGAAAAAGTTTACTTAGCATGTGGTAACAATTTTAATTTGGGAGCATGCTGATAATGAAAAGACGTATGTGCATGCATGCATCCACAAGTTAAAAATGAGTTCACATGTATTTGTTCTCTGCATTGAGCTTGCCTGACTTTGTTTTTCTAAACAGGACTATTAAGCTTGTGGCTTTGGTAAGTCAATGCAAAGTAAACAAAGTCTGAATCCATAAAAATCTTTGATATTATCTGTACCTAGTACTTAGTAATTTTATGTATTTCGGGCATCTGCTGTAACATGCTTATTTGAGACCTCAGCGAAAATATCATATGTAGTGCCTGTGAACAGCTTCAACAGGAACCTGCTCTAACAGCAGTATGATTTTCTAATGAAAGTCATTTTAAGCAAAAAAAAGTTTCCCGACGTGATAAGATTCCATATGCTATACTTTGAAAAACAGTCTTTACACCCACCTGAATTTTACAGAATGTTTTCTAAATAAAGGATTCCCTCTCTATCCTGAATCCCATATGTGAAATATGAGGGCAATTTTTATAAATTTCTCAGTGAGTTAATCATTTCAAAGGTTTAAAGCTTTTTAAGATAAAAAGGAAAATTAAAAATCTTTTTATTTCTACTGATCTTTATTATTCATGTGTATAATTCATAGCAAATTTTTTCTTTTTTAAATTACATTTATTTATTACTTCCATTTACATCTCCCTCACAGCCCCCTGCCTCTACCCTTCTTGGTCTCACTCTCCCTCCCTCTGCCCGCTCTCCTACCTATCCTGTTCCTCGGGTGTGGGATGCCCCCACATCTCAGCCCACGTCAGTTCATCAGTCATATGAGGGCTTAAGAGCTAATGTTTGATGGCACATTGCATAACTGTTCTGAGTTTTCTTATATCATGAAAAACATCCATTCAGTTGTTGGCTTTCACAGATATTTTTGAGTGTACTTGTGTGTGAGTGCATGACCCAGGGCCTAAGTGAGGAACTCAGGGGACAATGTGTGTGGTTTCCCCCTTTCCCGTTTATAGGATCTTGAGAGAGAACTTTGGTCATCAGGCTCAGCTCTGGGTACCTTTACCTACTGAACTATCTCACTGAGGTTCTCAGCTGAACCTGCCCAGGACAGTAATTATGCAAACAGGGCCACTTTCTGCTTCACTGTGTTTTGTAATCTCATTTTAAGTATGCCTTGATTTAAAACTAGAAAAAAAAATAGGGTTAATGTATTACCTTTTTTTTCCACAGGAAAATGTTGCCACTGAGAAGGTTTGGGAATTGGAAATGGTTTTACTTTTTGTACAGAATCAAATATTTAGTTATTTTCCTGGTTACTCAGCCATTACCATCTTCACCAGTACCTTCTCCACCATCCCGTCCAAACGCTTTCTTGTTATTTCTTGTTAGTTCACTGTTCTCTTTGGACATTCCATTGTGCACGGGAACAATCAGAGAAGAAGCTGGTTAGAAGACGACAAAAATACTACACTGTCGCGCCACTGTGGGTGCAAGAGCCCTGCTGCCACTGAAAGCCAGTCTTCTTTCTCAGGCCATACATATGTTTAGAACAATGCAGAGTTTAAAATAAAGATAATAGGGCTATTCTGCTAATATTGAATTGATACCATAGGATTTGAACTGTGTAAGGTTCATTCCTACTGATACCTCCTTTTGCATTTACAGTGTTCTCTGATTCACAGGAAGGCTCTAGGATAACCCCATTGTATTCCTGAAACCACAGAGAATACTGAATCCTTTATGTTTTTCTTATAGATCTACATATGTAATGAAGCTTAATTTATCAATTAGGCAAGTAAGAGATTAATAACATTAATTGATAATAGGAAAAATTAATATTCTATAATTAAAGTATAAATGTGGTCTCTCTAGATATACTGTTTTTAAAATCTTTTAACCTAAAGGAAGTACTTTAGAAATTCTCTTTCAAATATGCAAATTGCCAGCATCAGTAAGTTGTAATGTAGGGCCGTGAACTATAAATTACAGATCTAGAACATGAAGACTAGGACAGCACACTAGTAAAGCTATTCCTAAAATGGCCATTGAGCAACGAAACTGAAAGTAGCATATACGGTGTGGAAACTCTGGGCGAAGAGATGATTCATATCCCACAGAGCACTCGGAATGACACAAAAATGAAAGTCTATGAAGCCTTTAGTTCTGAAATTTTTCATTTGCTATTTTCAGAGTAATGTTGATGACAGGTAACAGACATAAGGAACTAAAACCTTCACCCAGAGAGCTTTCTGCACTCTTTGACTGACAGCTGGCATAGAAATTCAAAAGACACTAATGAGCAATCTCTGCAACCCTAGACTACCTAGAGGCTTTTCTCTTAGAGCAATGTAAGGGATATAAAGATGAGAGTTAATGCTGGAGTTAGCATGGTCAAATTATGCATTATAAACTATGATAAAAGCTTGGGACTCTCTTCTGAAGACAATTAAAAGTTATTTGGATATAAACCAAGTCAGTGAAAAATTTCAAGTATTTATTTGTACACCATATTCTTGTTGCACGAAAATGAGAAAAGTTGAAAAAGCTGAAAGGTTAGAGAAGGCAAAAGTTAATTATTATGACACAGTCACGTTTGAAAAGATGTGGACAGTGTTAAGACTGTATTAGGATTGACTATGACAGGGCTTCGTGGGAGACTGAAGGAGTGTGAACACAAATTGGTATGGAAGTAATAACTAGACCTAATACAACAGAATTAGGAGAAGCAGAAGTAAAAGCTGAGAAAATAAAAAAGAAATTCAGTTTGTGATACAGTTTTCCTAGGATAACTAAGTGATTGGAAATGAGGATATTTATCTGGCTCATGACCAAATTATTTGAAGAATATTTATGGTCTATGTTCATAGTTTGCTGTACTATAAACCTAAACCTAAATGAGGAGAGAGGCAAACAGACAGACGTGCATACACCACATGCACACGCACGGTGGGGAGTAGAGAAAGATGAAAGAGAGAAAAATATTCTGTATTGGGTTCTAATTATTGGATTTTTCTTCTCTCATTGTTCATTTCTTTTAATTAGACATGACTCAGGGTTATAGCTCATCAACTAGAGTCAGCCATTTCTTACTGTTTTAATACATTGGTCTCTGATAATTAGAGGGATGATAAATAATCAACAGACCTTGAATGGATAATTCTTACATTTCCTGCTCATGGTTCCTACATGACATGACCAGTATCGTTACCCTCTTCTTTAAAATGGTGAAGGGTCGAGACAGTTTACCTTACCCTAGATCTCATTGCTGGTTGAGATGGGGTCACCACTAAATTTAGATAGCATCTGTTTCAACATCTGTCTAAAACAGTTGCAGTTCAGGGACAAAGGGTGTAGCTGATTGGTAGGACAGTGGTGTGAGGCTGCTGCATCAATTGGGAAGAAGACATTTCATCACACAGGAAGTAAAGCTAGAACAGGAAGTGGGGCCAGGCTATAAAACTTCAAAGTCTGACCCCAGAAGCCTGCTCCCTTGAACAAGCATCCATTTCCAAAAGGTTCCATAGTCTTCCCTAACAGCCCCACCAACTGGAGATGGGTTGTTCAAATACATGACCATTTGGAGTATATTTCTTATTCTAAGCACAACACCTAACATGGGCAAAAACCTGAATGTCATACCCTACATATAAAGAAAGAAAAAAAATTAGAATTTGAAGTTACTTAAACGCAACATCACTCATACATCATTGTTCTTTGTGAAAGCATGCTCTCTTGCCAAACTTCTGGACTCATGCTGAATGCCTGCTGCACCACTCCCATTGGAAAAGAAACATATTGTCCTAAGTAGGGGAAACCTTCATTTGGGAAAACATGGATTTTGATAAAGGTTTATGTATGGTACTTGAGGTGTACCTTAGCAGTGGTCTTTGCCTTTTCCTCCTGTTTCCATGTGATGATTCTGACTTTCTTCTACATTGTTTTTTTATAGATGTATAAACCATGTTTTTAATTGTATTTCCCACCAAAGGAATATGACTTCGGAAGTCTCTTCCATGTTTCTCAAAATTCCTTGTTCTTTGAGGTTACAAATGTAGTATATACCTTCCTGTCTTAGTTTTATCTATATATGGCAAGCATCTCCTAAAAGCTGTGATGTTTTTTGAAGATCCCTGTTGTATATAAGGGTTCATAAATCTGTATGTTTCTGTAATGAGAGGGGGCTATAATTTCTGACCTTGAGTTTATGTAAAAAAAAAAAAACCCTCATTCCATGGAGAAATTTCATACATACAAATGGAGTTACATTCAATGGAAGTATGAGTCCGCCTTCTAATTTTTATCGTGGTTCATTATTTTTCTGGTGTAATTGATCTCTGTAGGTGGCGAATACAGTTCAGTCAGAATATTATTATCCAGGGTAAGTATTTGTGTTAGCTTCATTTGTACCACCGTCACATACTACCTCAGACAAACAACTGAGAGGAAGAAAGTTTATGTTGGCTCACAAATGTGAGAGGGTTCAATCCACAGTCACTGGGCCCTGTTACTTTGAGTCTGAAGGGGTATATATATTCCATCTTGTTGGGAGTGGTGGCCATCTGTTCACTTCATCTTGGCTAGTTAATATTGACAAGGCAGAGGAGGGGAGGAAGGAGTACATGGGAAGAGGTGGGGAGAAGGAGCTGTTGTCTCAGTGGCTCCTTCATAATCATGCTCCATTGAGCCAACCAACATCTTTTCACTGGGTCTTACCGCCTACAATTTCCACTGATTTCCAACAGCTCTACAGGTCATGTAGTAATTCTTATATGGGCTTCTGAAAGACATTTATGCCCCAAACCACAACAGCGTTAGGAGGACATTTTATGTTCTTAAGTGGCCAGAATTTACTTTCTGCAAAGAGAAGGAATAGTACATCAGTCCTTTGAACTCATGACAAATTTCAATTGAAAAATTTTCAGGAGAGGTTGTTTTCTCTTAAATTTCATTACCAGTGCTGTAATGGGCTGTTTATAAACAGAATTTGGGAAGAGTGTTTAAAATGAGTCATTTGAAATTATTCTTGCTTAGAAGTCCAGCAATGTCATCACTAGTAAAGAATGTCAGGGCCGTAGGGCTGTTGGCCTTCTCTGTACTCAATTGTATATCTACTTGTGACTTTGCCTTTTAACTGCCTCTCTCAAAGCAGTCTAGACTGCATTCTCCTGCTTGTGAAATAAGGAACCCTTTCCAGTGCCAACGTTCTCCACCTTGTTTGAGACTAGAGTTTATAGTCTCGATTGATAAACTAGAGTATATAAATCTTCATAGCAACAGTGTTGTCATCAAACATTTATTAAGTACACTAATAATATTCACAACTGTTTTATTTCATGTATTTTAATTGTCTGTGATCCTCATACTACTACTAATAATGAAGTAAAATAAGCATAGTGATTAGTATTACAATTTTCTTGGTGAGCAGTGAAGGTGGAGGAAGTTGGGTGGCCTGTCCCGGGTTTAGCTGGCTCAGAGTAAGGAGCAGGGGTCAAATCTCGTAGCTCTGTTCCTCTAACCTTATTCCTCACCAATCACTGATACCTCCCATTCTAATTTCATTTGTTGTGTTTTTGTGAATTTAGTATTCATAATGGAGTTCTGAGCTTGTACCATACATAGAAAGTTTGGCAAATATTAAAATTTAAAGTCACAGATATAATCAGTATGGTACACTTAGTTGATAGTCAGTGAAAAGGTGATTCTGCAGTCAATATATACAAATTTAAATATCTTGAAGTAATTCAATGAAGAAAAAAATGTTTCAGGGATTTAAAAATTAATTTGGTCACAGAGACTCGCTGGTGCTTACAAAGGAATATATTTCAGTAACATTTGGTATATTCATATGGGTGGCAGAGTACATGGAGAGTTTTTAAAGAGTACCACCTTTTCCAGACTTTTCTTGCCTTTGACTTCAAGTCTAAAGTATAGGCTGCTGTTACCATTTGCACTTGGTATTCTGCCTGGTATCTTACCCTAGAGTCAAGCACAAAACCCACACACTACAGATGGTTGGTCTCCCAGGGAAGACTCTTCCCCTGCTTTAAATAGATAGAAAAGCAAAGGCCACACACCACAAACCACATTGTTATGTCCTGCACCTTGTGCTTAGATTCCAAATTATAAGGATAGAATAAAAAAAAAAATCCAGTGAAAAGTCAGAATCATGCCTTTCATGATTTCATTTTCTTTTATTTTTTCCTTTCATGATTTTAAAGTGTAGAATCTCAAACTATAAGGACAACTTTACTAAGTGCGTCATGCATCAGGATCTTTCTGAAAGCAAAAAGAAAACCTCTGTTCTTCAGGACATTCCATTATGTAGTTCCCATTAAAAAATAGTGAGTTAATGTGAAATCTTTGAAACTTGCTGACTTCCATTTGTATGGCATTTCCAGAACCACCTTGTTATGGTTTAACAAATAAGAGAATTTACAAAATCTAACACACTTATTTAAAACCCTGATGGATGCTGTTATTTGTTTTGCAAGGTGTTATAAGGATTAAATATGGTGATATACCAGAAGAGCATATTGTAAGTGTGAAATAGATAGTAATCACAGTTAGCATTAGTTTTTAGTTTTAATTTGAGCAGAACAGTATGACCTATGTGAAGGTATGGGAAGACTGTCAAATTCAGGTTTGTTGCTCTGTACTTTGAATGATTGTTCTCTTTAGTGCTACAGTATGGCCCAAGGAAGAGAATTCCTTTCTCTTTTTTAAAACATTTTTTCTTTTATTTTTGATATTATAGTATAATTACACCAGTTATCCCCTCCTTTGGTGCCCTCCAGATTCTTCCATATAGCCTTTCTTGCTTTCTTTCAAATTCATGGTCTCTTTTTGCCTTAATCATTGTTACATGGGCATATATATATATATATATATATATATATATATATTCATATATTCCAAAATATAACCTGCTCAGTTTTCCTGTTTGACTCACCCTTCATACCTTTCTGCTCTTTATTGTCCATTCAACTCCTGCAGCACATGGATGCTCTCAGCCATGTGGCTGCATAATTACTTGTGAAATTGCTTGTTACCAAATTCTGCAACTTCAGCAGCTGGCTTCCTAATAAAGCCACATTAACAGGTAAAGTAATAAATCATATTTTAAAACTCATAACATTTACAGGAATGACAGAAGGATGAAAGCAGAGAAACTCATTCCAGACCAAAATGAAAATCTACCGGGCTATTGTGCTGTCTAGTCTTGTTTATGGAAATGACACCTACCATCAGCACATTCAATTGTGAGACAAAGTCCATCAGCATCTTTTAGTGCCACACTTCACACCAGATGGTAGGGCGTAGTTTCTCACAACGAGGTCTATGGATTCATGCAATCCTGAGAAGTTGAAACCCTTCTACATGAAAGTCAACTCTGGAGAGCTGAGCACACGGCAGGCATGAAACCCTATGAGGGTTCCCTGTAGCACAGCCTGAAGCAATGTAACATCACAGTAGATAGATGAGGAATACCTGCAGCTGAGTGGGTATTCCGGATGGCAATCACTGATGGCTCAGCTCATTTAGAGCTTCACTCTTGTCATCTCCTGGAGACTAACTGGCAGGAGCAGATGCAACAGCAGCCTCTTGCTAGGAAATAGCCACAAGAGAACTGTGTACCACGATGATTAGAATAATTATGGAGAACACTGCTGCACAGCACTTTGATGTATGGATTTCTGATCTCGATCACAGGTTTGCAGGAATGGTAGGGTGCCTTCTATTCAACCAATTTATAAGAAAAGGTACTGGGCAGATAAAGAGGCAAGTAACATGCTCTATAGCGTGTAGGTAGCACACAGTTAGAAGGAGTTGATGTGTTAGCAGAGATAGATGCAGGCTTTCAGTTCATAAAGATGACAGAATATTTAAAGAAAGATAATACAGTGCCAGAATGTACAATCAGAGTTGCTGCGCCATTGAAGCCTGACAGCTTGAACATGATTAGACTCAGGATATCTGTCCAGCTCTGTGTATTGGCTATTGAAATTGATATCTGTCTCAAAGACATTGAAATGTCAGTGTGAAGGATTAAATCTCAACAATGAAACTTTGGTGTTTGGATTTTTTTGAAGCCAAGGACTCTTGGTGCCATGCTGTGCTACTTTCATTTCATTGAACATTTTGCACTTGATATGAATTCATATACTAATCTGAAGAAGGTACAATCATAGAAACCATTAATATTGTATTTCTACCAATTCTCTCCTAATCAAACAGAGTGCTCATGATAAGGGAATATAGGAAGGGACCTAGCAAGAAGGAACTGAATGCCAACAAGTGAGTAAGAAAATAACTCGTGCGGTGGTCTGCTTACCATCCATTCTCCATCCAGATATGCTGATAGAACCTGGTTTTGATCTTTTGTATCTTTCTCTCTTGCTCCAGACAGGAATGAAGGATTATCTGGGTAGAATCAAGTAAATATCCCTGCTGAGGTTAAATCATTCACTTATCAGTGTGTGGATGTGAAGGCTGAACTTGGCTTCTTCCTTGTCAATGGCATCTAAAGCTAAGGGAGGTTCCTTCAGCAGATCAGGATGGATTTTTCCCTCCTTACTCTAGCTCCTGGTATTATTTTCACATGCAGGACCCCAGAATTATAGCTATTATCTCTCTTCCTTCAAGAAAATACAAGCACAAAAGTTGAATGTTGGAGAATGGGATATTGAGGAAACATGGGCCTCACAGATCCTTAATGGCCCACACAGTGGGCAATTCCAGAAGCTTCCTCATATTAGAATATCCTGGTTACTGGGATAAGTCACCTTTGTTGCTTAATCTAATCCACCAAGATATTTTGACAATTTGGTGCTTTTTCATATAGAAATATTTAAGTCAGTACATCCAAAGTTCCAAATTACAAAGGAGAAACTGCAAACCTAGAAGAATTATGAAAAAAATGTAGAATGGTGTCTAATGTTTTGGTAAGCTTTGTTCTCTATACACCAGATGGAGAGAGAGAGAGAGAGAGAGAGAGAGAGAGAAAACTAGAAAAAAAAGGTCACATATGAGAAGGATTTAAGACTTTATCTTTTAGTGTTTCAAGGACCTCACCATTTTGTGGTGGTTTTTGGTGGGTGGATGGGACTCCATGGAACAGAGCCTAAGTTTGATATAAAGATTAAGGAAGCTGAGATTTTGACAACAGAGTCCTCTGTCTGGATGCCAAGGTGGACCAAGATATTGTAAGATTTAGCATGGAATGGTGAGAACTTACAGGGTTGAACTTGCCAAATTTGGATTCACAAAGGTGTGGACTGAAGATGGGACTGACAGCAGGCTGTATGAAGAGCATAACTTATTTCAACTGTGGGAAGATTTTTCTCTTCCCCCAGTTATATTTAGTATATAATAAATATAATATTTATTAACAGTGAATTGAAAGATTTAATGAACTCAGAAAAAAATAAATATTAGCATTTTTTTTTTTCTGTTGTGGTAGGAAACTAAGGAAGGAAGGATTGTTCCCCTGTTCCTCATTTTCCCAGGTTAGAGGCTTATTTAGGAAAAAAGAATATGAAAGTTTGCAAGGGACTGATGAAATAAAGAGGTATATCATTTATCACTTTTCAAGGATATAGTAAAAATAGAAGATAGGGAAATTCTGAGACCATAGCAAGACTGACTGATCATTTGTATTTTAAAGATGTGGCTTGTTTTTATTGGTATGTGAAATATAATCCACACTGCTTTAAATGTCAGTCACAAATCATTACTCTGAACCCATTACTTTTTTATTCCAAGGTGCTGAGAGATTATGGAAAGGTCTCTTTTTTACTCATTAAGAGATTGCTCCATATTTGAACTCTAATTCTAAATTTGAGCCCGAAAGCTAAGGTCAGGTTCAAATTAATTCCTTTGGAATATGAATATTGTTATCAATATCAATTCTTAACCTTATTTTTTGTAATATTTTGTCATTAAAACTGTTAATCTTAACTTTATTAGTCCCATTCCCCTGAGACACAAAACCAGTGATGACTTGTTGAATGTTAGTTACGTGTGGTCTATTTCTCTAGATTTGGCAAGATCATTCAACACTTATTCAAAATAGATTTCAGCACTTTATTCAGACTTACCAAGTGGGATTTATTATTTTGGATGACAATACTGCGCTTTATGTCTTACTATTTGGCCCAGCCCACACTGGATTACTGAAATGACTCCATTCATATATCTTTCCAGAGGCATTGATCTGCCTGAGTTCTATGATCTGGGTTATTATTAATGTTTTATAGTTTACAGTCCTGTCTTTCTCACAGTGAAACAAATTAGAAAATTATGAAATTATAGAGTGCTTTGCCCCTATCTTTCTCTAATCTCTCAGTTTTGTCATATACATTTTGGGGTTTTTTTATGGCAATGCTGGTATTTATCAATTTAAACAAAGAGCCTAATATCTTGTAACTATAAAAATTATAAAAAGCAAGTGTTCTAGGGTATTCAGTCTTTTTTTTTTAACCAAATGAGGAAACACCACTAAGTTATGGTAAATAATTAAATAGTTTGAAATTATTTCCAGTTGAATCAGTAAAAATCCCATCATCATAGGAAATATGTTTCATTAAATATGTTATACCTCAAAAATGAGTAAGAACAATTTCATAAAAAACAGAAAGATGAATTTTGATATCAGCATACTATTTTCTATTTTGATACCAGCATACTATTATCAGCAAAATAGAATACTGTAAGCTCTCAGAGAGATTTTTTAAATTCTGAATTTTTAAATTATCTGAAATTAGTATATATCAGTCTAATATATGAAAATCATACATAGGTGAGTGTGTGTGTGTATTTACTTAAGACAATGTAGTCAACAGATATAAAATAAACTCTACCACAGTGGAAGGAATAATATTAATGATGTACCTGGATAAACTTATTCTCTTTAATAAATCAATACCATCTTGCTTCTAAAAATCAGTATCAGAGTATGAAAAATAAAAATCTTTTTTTTCCACTCAGCAAGCATACTGCGATTTGATAGTAGGAGGTGCTGTGGTATAGTTTGAAAATCACATGAAGAGTGTGATACCGTGAGTTGTCACATTACAATGATCTTGTGACAGTAACCTTCTGATGCATGATTACTATGTACATTTCTGATCTTTCCCTTAAGTAAAACTGTTAAATCAGTATGTTTGAGACTTTGTGCTAGTAGTTCCTATGTGACAGGCAGCCATGACCACCTAGGGACTTATTTTCTCTACTAGAATAAGAAGAAACTGAAGAAAAAATTGGAGGACAGTCTCCACAATCATCTTTTTATGAAAACCAACTGGATGATTCTGATATAGCCTGTAGTCCAAAATCCACAAGTAGGAAGGGCATGTGGATGGAAGGAAAGAAGTTTTAAGGGAGTAGGAAAAGGAACGCAAGATGAACAGAATTCAGATTTCATGAGAATGCTAAGAGGAGTAAGGAAGGGAATAGGGGCATAGTGGAATAGACAAGAGATGGGAAGAGGAATAGGGAAGACCAATGAAAAGAACATTTAAAGGTGCCATAACAAAACCTACTATTTTATATGTGTGGAGATGGCTACATTAGTAGGAAGCCTGTCCACTGGGCAAGAAAAAAACCTTGTTTCAACTGTAGACGGAATGCTATCCAAAAGGGAGAAAACTTGGAAGCAGGTAAGTCAACAGCCTAGCTCTGCTAAGACAGGATAGGCAAGTCCTTCATAATTCATGCTTTAGAATTAATGCCTGTCAGAGATACTGGGCCAAAAGGCTGAAGATAGATGCTCCAATGTTATAGAGTGGAACTTGGGACTGTCCAGGCAGCCAGTTATCTGTCATTTCTTAATTTTGGAAGCTACTTGCTCTGCACTTCCTGTTTATTCAGATACATTTATCCTTCTCAGGTCTCTAATGTGGCTGAACATTAGATAGTTATAGTCTCACAGTGAAGTTTTAAATTGTTTATGAATTAAAAGGATGTTCTAGGTATAAGATTTTTTTCTAAGTTGGTATTGCAAGTTAGGATGGAAATTGAGGTATAGATCTTTAAACTCATTGAGATAAATAGATAACAGAATATTCTTATTAGTTGCCAAATACATATGAACTGGACATTGGAAATGTATCCTTATAGTTTTTATAATTATTTACTGTCTTCTTATTGTTTTGTATTCTATTCATTGTTATAAGAAAAAGAGGTTTTTATTGGACTAAAAGGGTCAGATATTGGAGAAAAATACATAATAAAAAACAAAACAATAAACAAACAAACAATGAAAGAATCTCACTGGTTTAGGAGTGCCCAGCCAGGACTTATATATGACTTTTTCACTTGTTTACTGTGTAATGTTTAATGATTACTTGAGGTTTTTAAGACTTATACTGTACATTTTCAAAATTATAATAGATGATAAAATTATAAGGTAATAATAGTATAATACAAAATTATAAGGGCCAAGGCCAATACTTATTGTAGGTCTTCCCACCTCATTTAACCCAATTTAGGAAATCCTTCACAGGTGTGCCCAGTAGTTTATTCCCCTGGTGGTTATAAATCCTGTCAAGCTGATAATCAAGATTAACTACTACCACAGCTACTCCCCCTGTCAACTTGACACACGGCACATGTTTGTAACCTCCCAAATGGGCTCCTCACCATCACATAATGCAAAATGTCTCCGAACAACTTCAAAAATCCCAGTCTTTCACAGTTTCAACACTGATTAAAAGTTAAGTAAGTGCATAGTCTCTTCTGAGTTAGTTACTTCCAAAATTCCAATGTACAAATGGCACTAAGTAAACAGTACCAGTCTCACAGAAATAAATATGAATATAGAAAGAAAATGTCAGAACAAAGCAAGACTGAAACCCACCAGGAGAAACATCAAATACCACAATGCCATGTCTGCTGTCTAGGTCTCATGGTGCCATTATTTGGCCTTCAAAAGGCTTGACAGGTTGCACCCCTTCAATATCTGCCATCCACAACATACCCCTCCCCACCTCAGGCCAATTCCACACCATGCAGTCAGCTTTCAGTAGAGGACATCCCATGGTTGTGGCATTTCTAACATTGTGAAGTATACACTGAAACATAGTTTCACTGAGATCTTCATATAGTCTTTCAGTATTTCCTTACAGGGATGCTCATTCTGTTGCCTGTATTTACAGGCTCTGTGCAATCATGATGCAAGACTACATAAACCCTCAGTCTTCTTTCCTCAGTCTTTACTACCAGCCAGTACTATGTAGACAACACAACCAAGTTTTGGTAGAACTTGGGGTAGGTCATCCTGGTCCCGTTGGAGCATGCTTGCATTGGTCTCTGTGTCCTGACACTGAAGGAACAATTTTCCAGTTTAGAGCAAAGACACTTGCTGTGCAACCGGCAAAATGATTTCAGTCCCTGGATTAAGGTAGTAAGAGAGAACCAACTCCACAAAAGATTCCCCTGATCTCCACACACTTACAATATCCTGTCTACTCACCTTATATTGGAAACTGATAACAGACCAAACTTTGGATATCACTGAAGTTGAGGTTGCTGAACAAATCAATTTTATTGGAATTAATTGCAAAAATATGAGTGAATGAGCAGGAAAAACTCAAAGGCAGTTGAATTACCAAATCCCATCCCACTATGGAAACCTGGAGCATACTTTACAGCATGCAGGCAGCTCAACATATTGGAAAGTGTTCTTTTCAGGTAGTCTGAGCCTTTTCCAGGAAGCTCAACTAGCTTTTATTCATTCTTTTTTTTTTTTTCATTTTAGTCAGTTCATTGGTTTCTTCTTCCTCTAGAGTGCTGGCTTATTCTCTGCTTCTTTCAGGAGAGTTTGCTTGTCTGAAGGTCTTCTATCAACAGTCTGTACTGTTTATATACTCGTGGGAATGAAGGACCTAGTGAGTCTTCTCAGCTTCAAGAACTTCCTGAACCTAATTTGATTAGTTTACTTCCTATTTTCATGAGATTCCCTTCATTATTTTATCTTCCATTAGAACATTTAATTGCTTCACCTCTCTAAGATGGAAGGTTTTATTCTCTGAGAAAGAGGAAAGACAACATGGCAACATCATGTACATGCACACACGTGTGTGCAAAAACACATACACAATAATAATAACAGAAAATTTCATATCTTACTTGGGCACTTATATTCATGTTCACATAACAATACATACACACATGGGTAATCTGAGAAAAATGTAATTAAAATGTATAAAGAAATCCATACCAGTAAAATTTCTATGTCTCTTTTACAGATGGATTATGTTCTGTAATTCTCAAGTATTGCTCCCTGACTTCAGATAGTATTGGTTTAAAACATAAGCTCTCAGCCTTAGCGGTATACTGGAATCACCAGGCTACATCTCAGAACGATTATTTCTAAATCTCTCCCAGAAGACCCAGACATCTATATTTTTCTGTGTCCTCAAGGGATTTCAGTGTGCAGCCAAGGATAAGAACCACTTAAAGGGATTAGACGAGTCACTTCTCTACCGAGTACAGAGAAAACAGGAGAGAAGAGTTCCCATTCTGTCCTTCTAGAGCTAATGCTTTTGAATGGATCCAGCTAAAGTGGCCTATTATATGAAGATGAGATTGATCCAATTGTAGTTAGTACTATAAGGTGAATGTTCCACTGTATGTCTCTCTTCTACTTGGATTAGCACATGTTAAGACTTTTTATCCTCAGTTTGCCATGAACTCATTGGAAACGATTTTATTCTCACCAACAATAAAATACCAATCTCTTTGTTTCTAGTTCCACTCAATCAATGGAGTCAATATAATGGTGAGTCAAGGGGTAACATCTAATAATATTTACCTGTTGAGAATAACAAGCAATTACTTAATATTGACCACAAGATCAATATACACAAGATACTTGACATTTACACCTCTAGTATTCAGTGTACTTAGGTCTGTTTTAAATTTAATCACTTTTAAATATTTACATAAAGTCTCTGATGAAGTTATTATTAATCCCTATTTATAACCCTTCCATATATAAATACAATGGCAAAAGCATACTAAGCAATTTTTCCAAAGTAATGGTCAATGTAAGTGGTAGAACTGAGGTTTTCACCCAAGTGATAATGCTCTATGGCCTTTGCTCTTAGAAATCATACTGTTCACATTGCAAGCCATACTCTAATGCAAATTGGAATACATACACATATATATATAATCTTTTTCCTCAAGAGAACAGTTTTTATAACAGGCATAACAACGTAACTATTACTTTGGGGCTAGATGATAGCTCAGTGGGTAAGATACTTCCATCTGAAGCAAAAGGTCAGTTATGGTGGTATTTCAAACTCTTGGTTGACAGATCCCTGGAGCTGCGGAGCCAGCATTCCTAACCAAACCCTTTGAGTTCAAGTTACAGACCAGTGAGTTGGAGAACCATCTTTTTTTTTTTTTTCATATATAAGTACTTTATTTTTTTTTCTTCAAGTTACATCTCAGTCACAAACCCTTCCTTATTCCCCCTTCCTGTCCCACCCTTCCACCCTCTTCCCCCCCCCAACAGCTTCCCTTTTCAATCCAACAAATGGTTCTTTCTCTTATAACAGTAAATTCTATACAAAACATCAGAATTAAATATGCCACATTTATAAGAGTCAAATGGCCCAGTATACCTTCCCAATGTCCAGTTCATACATATTTGGCCCCTGACTTTAACCTTCTACCTTCTAACCATCTCCATGAGTTTAAAGTTCTATAACTGACTTAGCTTTCATACTAACTTGCATCACTATTATAACCATCTTCTTAGATCTAGAACGCCCTCTTGATTCCTAAACAACTCAAAATTTAGCTATGAGACTCAAGCTGTCTATTCTTCAACCACCTCAGAGAGCTGAGAAGGATAAATATATCTGATTATATAGGAAGTGCAGGGCCTGCAACTTCCAATACTAAGAAATGACAAACCAGTGACTACCTGGACAGTTCCCATTTTCTCTCCATACATTCCAGCATCAGTCTTCAGCCTTTGGGTCCTGTTTCTCTGACAGACATTTATTGTAGAGCAGGGATTATGAAGGACTAACCTACCCTGTCTTGGCAGAGCTAGGCTGTCGACTTCCCTGCTACCAAGTTTTGTCCTTTTTGGACAGCAGTCTGTCTGCAGTTGAAGCAAGGAGTTTTTTTTACATGCCAAGAGATAGGCTTGCCACTAATTCAACCATCTCACACTGGAGATTCTTCGATGCTTTTCTTCTATGGAGAACCATCTTAAAAACGAAAATAGAAAGTGTAGAATTTTCTGAGGATGGACATTTGTGGTGGATCTCTGACATGCATCTACCCTCCTCAATGAATGTGATTATATCCATACAGACAGGCATAAATAGTCATGACTTTGCTTGATGTTTATAAACTCATGTTAAAATCTATCAAAGACCAATTGTTTTTGAAAACTCTTTTAAAGAATTGTACATCCAAAGGAGTACCTGACCAGGAATTCAAGTCTCACACCTTCTGTCATCTATCATATAATACTTACTGAGTCTTTGCTCTGTCCTGTTCTGTCTGCTACAGGCAAAAACTTTCTTGGAAGCTATTGCTGACTAGGGGAAAGAGTCAATTAAAGGAAAAGGCTACAACATAGTAATTAGATGTAAGGATCACAACAAGAAGATTCTGAATCCTTGAGTTGTTTAAATTCAACATGGTAGGCAGGGTTTAAGAGGGAGTTGAAAGAATTGCAGTGTAATGTTCTTGTCTACTCTTTTAGACCTGTGAGGCCTCGACAGTTGAGGGAGCTGTATGGGCAGTCCTAATCTGAGACATTAACTGTTTAAATCAATAGCTTAGGCAACTAAGGATCGACAAAATGCCTTTTAATCAAAGGCCAAAAATAGTCCCTAGGTAATAATTGTGCTCTCCCCAACACAGCAGAACTTGGGCCAAAGACAAAAATATAATTAAGGGCCTGAAACAGGACCAGAGCACAAGGCAAGCTTGTTAGAGAGAAAACTTCCAAATGCTTTAACGTGGGGTCGTTTGTGTTGTTTTTCTTCTTCTGAGCCACCTGAAAGGTTTTGCACATATTTGCAGGCATGTGCCATTACTTCTTTTCCTAAGGTTTTGCCTCTTTGCTCAGAGTGACCATTATTGGATGTTGAGTGAAGTGCTGTTGCAGTGAATATCTATAATTTTTTAGAACATGCTTAGGAGTCTACCCAACCTTATTTTGTTTCATTTCACTGATATTTTTGATAAGTACACATGTTGAATGTGTAATAGAATTCAGTACGGTAGGAAAATTCTCCTTCCCCGGTCTTGTTTGGTCATCTGAAAATCGACATCTGTATTATTGTTAAATGCTGCAGCTCTCCTCCCTGAAAATTCCATGAACTACTTGGGATGTAATTGTCCAAAGTCTGTGTTCATCTAGGTAATTTAGTGGAAAGCCTTCTATTAGTTAGGCTGGCCATAATTTCACGGGATGGTTTACCAGCTAATCACCTTTGTTTTGTGATGGGTACAAATTGGCACTTTATATCAAGGAATACATACAAAGAATGCATTCCCTTAAAGCATATGTCACACATTATCAGAAGTTTGTAATTTACTGAGTAAAAGATTCCATACAAAATTGAGCAAATCCATTTCTTTAAATTATAAATAAAACTTAAGTTTTGTGAAATGTCTTGAAGAGAGTTATTAATTTGTCATTGTTTCATGTCTTAATATGTATCTCTCAGATATTTACTAAATAGAAAATACTGAATATCTTTTCAAATCTTTCATTCTTAGTAAGGAAAATAGAAGGACATTTCTCCATGTTTTTATTTACAGAGAATAAATAGTCATCTTAGTGATTATTGACCTTCATAAATTTTGTTTTGTTGAACAAAAGACAGAAATTTGAAATATTCCTTGTTGGTTGGGTTATAAAATCTTCTGCTTCCCAATCTGTGGAAGTGAGTTTCTTCTGAAGATTCCAAAGACTGATTTAATTTTTCTTTAAAAAAAAGAAGGTCTTAGCAAATATTTTTTGTTTTAAAATAAAGAATAAAGCATTGAAAGGGATTTTTCGTCTAAGCCTTGCTTATGGAATCATAGTGCATGCAAATATTGAAGACTGAAAATGCTTAAAAGGACTAATGAGTTTAGGTTGGCACAGTTAAGGCCAGACGTAGCATTAGAGCCAAGTAATGGACCAGAGAATGGATGATTGTGAAAGCCTATGCTGCGAAGTTGGTTGCATGTTGTCTTCTTGCTGTCTGGTGTGTGCTTGCTGTTAGTCTTAGGGAAAATTCTCACATTTGCACATGACCAATACATGAGCATACCTCCCAGAACTGCTTCAAAACTTAAATGAGAGTATCATCTTCCTTGAAAAATTGCTCTTGCATTCCTTACTATGTAAGAAGTACTACCTCTTTTGGCCTAAGGTATCCAGACAGGGACAGAACACAGAATCTCACAGGAGTAGAGGAACGGCCATGCAATATCAAAGCAATCGAGCACTAACACTGACAAACATGTAATGAAGACAACAGTGTTTTTGCACAAACCCTGAACCAGAGAATGATTATTTTTGGGTAAGTGGAAGGAGGGAGACACAATTAATGAGGAATAATAAGTATTATGGGTTGCCTAGAATGTCTCACTGAGTATAACGCAATACCACCTTTCATAATGCCCTTTTTTTCTTTTCTATCCAAAGCCATCTATCAAAAATTATAGTCTATTAATATTTGAGGTAACTATGACCAGTTTATTCTAGAAACATGTGGTCCTCAAAAGAAATACTTTAAAAAATATCAAGATCTGAAATGAATCATGGAGTTGATTTTCTCATAACTTTCAAATAACAGGTTTAACCAAATTCGTCTTGTAACCACCTTTTTTTTTCAAGAAAGGACTGTTTTATAACTATGTATTGTACAATGTACTCTGTATATGATGTTATTCAGATAATAGACAAGACCAGTGATTTTTTTTAATATTAAATTGATATGAGTACACCTTGATTTTTCAGGCCTCTATGACTGTCTACTTTCCATCCACTAAAGCTCATATGACACTGGTGAAAATTGCTGAGAATACATACCAGTTCCTAGCACAGTATTCACACCAAGTATTAGATTTCAAAGCACATATGCAGACAACATAAGCACTGATGATTAAATATTAATTATCAGCTTATTTGGAAATTGTTGCGTAGTTCTATGATGGTGTCCTTTGGGAATATTTGATAAACACAATTCTTTCCTTGAAACTCTCAGAACTGTGGTGATGAAACAAGATTTGATAGCTCATAGACAGACCTAGGGTAGAATCCTGATTACTGCAAATAATAAGCTAGTGAATTAATACTTCCTAGACACCAAAATCTGCATTTGTACAATACAAAAAAACCTCCTCAGATTATGAAAGAATGAAATGGGGTTCAGTGCTCAACAAAAACTTAAGTACCAAATTCCACATCCTTGTAGCAAAGGCACAAAAAGTAATCACATAGAGTTGGGAAGCCATCTTGTGTTAAGTTTTTATTTATTTATTTTCTTTGTCAACTAAAATTTTGTCTGAGGTGTTTTATTAGTTTTTAAACATATTTATGCCTGTATAATACTTCTTGTAATATAGCTATTTTACTAGTGAGGTAAGATTTTGATTTTGGAATACTTATAGGAAGTTTGAAATTAAAAATCCAAAGCTTACACAGATCAAACAATTTTTCACATAGGCACAAGTGAACTGGGACTAGGAGGTGGGCTGGTAAAGAAAGAACTGAAGAAGAGAGAGCCAAGTGAACACCGTTTACATTTATTGCAATTCAGGAAAAAATTGCAATTGATGATTTCATAGTCGCCTGTCAATCTGAGGTACACACGCCTTCCTTCCTGTGGAAGCAACAGACGTGCCATGGCATGCCCTTTTCTTTTGTTCAAGATCGTTTTGAAAGGATACATTTTAAACAGAATTACCTCAGCTAGGAGGTTGGGAGGAGTTTAGAGAAATTTATTCAAGCAGGCACTTTAATCAAAGAGGTATTTGTTAGAAATGGGGCCCAAAATATACTTGACCAAGTCATATAAATAGTAACTTTTCCCTGCTTTGAGCTCTAGCCCAAGGCTTTAGAAATGACTTGTGAGTGTAAATAAACACAAATCAATAGGAGTCCTGTTTTTCTTATTTCTTGGGGAATTTCTGGACAATCTGAGAGCAACTTGCTGCAAGTTCAGCAGATGGTTAAGTTTAACCTTGATCCTGAGCCAGCAAGATTGGCTTGCTTTCTATCAGCAAGGGATGTAAATTTACTCGGACACATTTTAATTGGCATTTATGCAACTTGTACACACAGATGCTGGGCTCATTGAGAAATCCTGAGTACCATCTGCTTAGCCAGCTTTGCCCTCTGTGATAAAATAAAATAAGCTGCTCCCAGTCTCCCTCAAACATTCATCTCACATTTTGAATGACCTCCCTATTAGTGTGCTATTGTGTTACTATTACTACATACTACAATATTCTAAAAATACATTTTTCCTACTCTGTAGTAGACAATGTCCTTACTGTTTTTCCTTTATAAAAATCAAAATGAATTATCTTTTTCTGTTTGGCAGGGAATATTTTGTTAAATATAATTTCTTAATAAAATTAGTGATTTTATTGTTATATATAGAATTAAAATTTTATAAAATCATGTTTTTTCTTTTACTAATAAACTTTGAAGTACACTTAAAATAAAATTGAAATAACCTTTTATATCCTTGTAAGGTTTAACTTACATACGAACTACTCATTGTACATTAGCCTGCTGTTTCATCTACATATAATTTAAAGCTATTTGAGCAAGTCTCAAGTAACAGTTACATCTCTGTAAGATTTGGGATATGCCCCAGCATATACTGCATGACCCATATAAGTATGCCTTGAAGGAATGTCTGTATCCTATGGCAGTTAATAGGAAGGACTTCTCTTTAAACAAGAGGTATTGTTTTTGTTTGTTTGTTTGTTTGTTTGTTTTATTTCAATGCTAGACTTTGAACTCAAGGCCTTGTACCTCCTGTGAGCCCAGCGATTAGTGGCAGACATCAGTTACTATAGTAAGCTGCAAGTCTTTTAGACTTTTAAAATAAACATTTGAGAAGTATCTGAACTTAGAGATGTAATCCAGTTGCCTAGCATGGACAAGGCTCTGGGTCCAATCCTAGTTTCACATAAAACAGATGTGATAACTTATGTCTCCACTACAAACAGAGTTGGAGGCCAGCCTGACACAGAGACACTGTCTCAAAAATAAAACAGATTCTAAAATGTACACTGATAAAATGAGGTGCTTCAACTAGAGTTAACACTGTTATACCAAAAAAAAAAAAACATAACCATCAAATTAATTTTGTAGCTTTTCTTTTTAAGGTAAGTAGTCAGGTCTACAAGAGCTGTCATTTTTAAAGCTGTCGTGATGACAGACCGAGCCATTAGTTGATCACCGCAGGCCTTATATCTCTGTGACAGCTAAAGATTATAATGACATTGTCTTCAACCTGAATTCATAAGCCCAAGAATGAAATTCCTAAGCCGGAAAGATGTTCAAAGGGGAACATAAACCAACAGTAGCAAACAGAAGTGGCTTGTAGGGGACGGTTTAGTTGATTTCCTCTTGTGATTACTGCCTCACACTGTACTATTACTACCGGATTAATATAATCGTCTTCTAAGTATTATCATTCTGAGACTGATATAATGGGGAGAGGGAACTAAGATCTAAGCAATCCTTCCCCAGTGAACCACCTTGATGGACTCATGTCTGCCAGGGGCTTTCCTTGAGGTCCTTCCCTCCCATTGCTTCTAAACACTTTCAAATGCTTTTCAAAGATTTGTTAAACCGTTTTAAATGTGAAAGCTCTTAGTTATCTTTGAAATCTGTTCAAGTTGTCACTGACCAAAGATAATCTAATTTTAAGTCAGTGACCTCCCTTAAACTATTTCAGTTTGTGTAGCATTAAACCCATGACTTTAATTTCTGAAACTTAGTTTTTCCATCTGTAAAATGGATACTTGGACTAGAAAAAAAAGAAAGCATGTTAAGGCACATTTTTCTTGAAACATTGTAGGATAAATATAGAAAATAAGGTCACAAGTTGGAGATTAATTTATGTTTTACCTCATCTCTAAGCTGTTACATTTTAGAGCATAGCAGTAAGTACTTCTCTGTTAATTATGCTATAGCATGTCTTTTACTGAAAAAAAAAATGTTATGGGTCCAGTGAAATGGCTGAGTGGATAAATGAACTTGCTGTCGAGCAGGGCAACCACAATCCAATCTCCAGAACCCTCATGATAGACTGAAGGAGCTGAATGATGTAAATTGATGTGTGACTTCTACAAATGTGTCAGGGCACAGGAACACACACACACACACACACACACACACACACACACACACACACACA
>CAJQZJ010032058.1:437830-466423 GCA_907164525.1 Lophiomys imhausi | reverse complement strand
TGTGTGTGTGTGTGTGTGTGTGTGTGTGTGTGTGTGTGTGTGTGTGTTGTGTGTGTGTGTGTGTGTGTGTGTGTGTTTATGTGTGCTCGGGTGCATGTTTATATTTGTATGTGTTTATGTATGTTCAGGTGCATTCATGTGATTGGAAGATAGAAGTCCATGTGGGACATCTTCCTCAGTTTTTCCCCAGTTTACTCTTTGCATCAGGATCCCTCTCTGACCACGAAGCTCACAGGCCTGCTTAGATTGCCTGGCTGGAAAGTGCTGGGTATCTGCCTGTTTCAGCTTCCGCAGCCCCGTGGTTGCTGATGTACACTGCCGTACTCAGCTTTTACATGGGTTTGATGGATATGAACTCAGGGCTCATGCTTGCGCTACACATCCTTTACAGACTGAGCCATCTCTTTAGATCTAGCTTTTTATATTATTATTATTATTATTATTATTTAATTTTATGTAACAGACTAGATCTTATGAGGGACAACCTTGACCAGATTTTTGTCTATTTTCTTCTTTCTCTGTGTTTTAATTTTTTATTGGCCATATTTTTAATTTGTCCATTCTTTTTGCATTTGAATCTATCTTGGTGAATGAAGTTCTATGCTGAGATATTTTATATTGGTCTTCATCACATAACTCTAGTAACTACCAAACACTTTACAGAATTTTTTAAAGGATGTGTAAGGGGTGTGTACATGTGTGTTGCTATCCCAGAAGATGTCAGGTCCCCTGGAGCTCGAAGTACATACTGTTCTGAACTCAGCTTCAGACCTCTGCAAGAGCCCTGAGTGCTCTTCACAGCCTAAGCGTCTCTTCAGCTGTATCACAGTTTTTCCCTGTGCAGGTTTTACAAGGACCCAGAAATTTCTCTGTTTGTCATCAGCATTATTTAGTTTGATTGGTGATAAACAGAAACAAAACCCAACAAGTTGACATCAATGGACATGGTGCTTGTCTCAGGCTTAGAAAGTGTCAAGTCCATATGCCAAGCTATCCAGGGAGAGGAACACCATCAGCATCTATTGTCAAGCCTTCTGGGCATCCATCACAGCGTCATCTGCCATATTTTGGGTTACAGGTGGAGCTGAATTTTTAAGGCATCAAGAAATACCCAGGACTCTCTTTCTGTGTGAGCCAGATGTCCTCCCGAACAAGGCACAGTGTGTTGTCCATGGTCTCGAAAGCTGAGAAGCGCTCCAAGGCATGCACTGACCTCCAGTTGTTGGCTATATTGCCTTTCGTAAACTCAACTGAGACTAACACTGTGCTTCTGGCAAGGAGTGGCTGCAAATAACACATTTTGCAGCTTGGAATGTTCATAAATTGTAGACATTTCATTTCTAATATGTGATTTAAAAAAATGGTTACATGCAGTCAACATTTAACAATGGTTCATAATTTGAGATGTTTTGACAGTTTTCTGTATTGCTATCTTGTGATGGTTGATATTTTTCTTTTGCATCTAATACTTCCTGAGGAGGATTACGTTGAATATTGCATAAATAGAATATTGATAAAGCTGGCGTCATTAAGGTGATTTATAAAATGATGTTTTCCAGCCAATTTCATCCCTTCTACCTTTAGTCAGAGCTTGTTAGTGTGTTTGTAGCTCTCAGTAGGAAAAAAAAAAAAAAAGGTCTTAAACCCTTAAACCTCGTCGGCCAGAGAGCTGGAGGCTGCATGTTCTCTCCCAAGGGATCTGCAGCTTAAGGAATCGGCAGCTCTCACAGCTCCACAATGGCACAGTTGTTATGGTCCTTGGAGATTGAAAGCCCTGCTAGGTGCTCACCATCATTATTCTGAAGCCTTAGACAGCCTGCTATAGGCAAACATCCAAGGAATGAACAGATTTGAGAGTTATTATGCTTGGAAATGGTAATAGTGATTTAGGGCAGATTGCCACCAATTAAAGACTTTTTTGCTTAGAGGATGTGTCCCTCTGTGTGCTATTTAGACTTGGGTTCTTTCCTATCATTGATAATATTCCTTTGTGTTTTGGGAGACATGTCATAATTGGCAGCCTTAACTATGCTGCACAAAAATACACTAGTGAGAAGGCTTTTTTTTTTTTTTAATCCAGTTGCTGTTTTCTCTGGTGCTTCACAATTGCTAGGGCAGTTTTAACAAGATCATTTTAAACTGGGGGAATTTTTCTCCCTTGAGACTGTAACCATTGCTAGCCACCATTGCCCCTTACTCGCTAAAAACATTTGAAATCTTTTAGTTCTCCTAGGCTTCAGAAATCAACTATGTGTATATTATTATTATTTCTTTCTTTTTAGTTTGACAACCATTGTTTCCCATTAAATATTTTAGTTAGAAAACATTCTGGTTTTTTACAAGGCACTTTGTAAAATATATAAACCCTTACAATAAAGAGAATGGGAATGGTTGTTGCTGGGGTCTAATGGTGTACGTGTCTAGTGACTCATGAAAGATGCTTGAGCCCTTCACTACCTGACTTTGTTTCTTTGTTTGTGATGTTGGCTGTGAGTAGAAAGTCAGAAGTTCTTGCTTAGATTGCATGGCTTTATGAGTATATACGTTATAGTCATATAGGACTATGTAAAGGTATTATCTGAAGTAGCAGGAAAGGTACTTCTCATAGTATTTTAGAGTGTCAGTACTACTACAACTGAGTATATTTTAAAATGACACAGAAGTAGAATTTGTCAACTAACAAGGGGACAGTCTCAAGTCTGGCCTAGAAGGCTAGTCAAAATTAGTGCAAAATGTTCAATTTTGTGGTTATTAACAAAAAATCTCAAAGTTGTTATAATACATACTGGTTACCTCGTACACTACTGTTTGAGAGCTAGAGAAAGTTAACCTCCTGTAAGCCAAATCACTTCTTGATAGTCAAAATGCCACCTACTAGTTTACTGTGACCAATCACATCAGTACTTGCAAAGTTCCTTTAATAGCATTAACACTTGGTATGTGTGCCGTGGATGTAAGATGATATTCCTGTTATGTTGTAATTGTTTTTGAATAGTGACTCTCAAGTATGTTTTTAAGTCAGATAAAATATACAATGTGCCTCAAGTTAAGTTAAAAATCAACCATCCTAAAACCATAATACAGTTTACTTGATTGAGGAATATTACCACATAACAACTAGGATATGGAATACTGTAATACAATCATAGTTGGTAAAACTCAATCTTGTCTTAAATATTAAGGAGCTGAGTTTGAGACCATTATATTTTGATCAACAAAATGATTTTATGTTACCTTTATGTTCTTTCTTTACTTTCAAAAAAACATTTCCTGTATTCTTGTTCTTCCTCATGGGAGAATTTACCTGTGCATTGCCTGTATGTTCATCTGAACATTAAAAAGAGCTTGTTCAGTTACCCAAGAAATATGAGTGTCAGGGTTGGCATATTTCTGTTCACTTCTACGTCTCATGAAGTCAGGATCACTTTTAACTACAACTTTATCTCTAATTTGTCTCTCCCTTGCTTCAAAGCTACTAGTAGTGTGAGAAGACAAACCATTGCCTTTTCTTGTCCTCTTAGTGAATGCAGCAGCCTTTAATTGTTTTGTCCCCTTCCATTCTTATTCCCATCTTGTGTTCATTCTTAGAGCAGCCAGAATGAGCATTTCAGTATGATGGATACATCACAAAACCACTTTTATTGGGTGTTCAGGGTCCTTCTGGGACATGAAGCAGAAGCTAGCTCCCTCTGTGGGCTGCAGTGCACACAGCACAACTGGCCCAACATTCCCTGCCACATTCAGCCACATTGCCATCACCTTAACCCCACTGTACCATGATAAGTCCATTAGAATGCCTGTACAGTGCCAGATTTCCTCTTCCACACAGCTTATTTCCTCTTCCTGCAACGTGCTTCCTTGGGCTAAGTCTTGCTTATTTTCCAAGCTTCAGATTGTCTCTTCTTTCCCCAAAGGCCCTTTCCGTCCAATACAACTTCTGTTTATTATAAATCTTTCACACAGCTTCCTACCCAGTCCTTCCTACCTTGTAGCACAATAATAATAATAATAATAATAATAATAATAATAATATATGTGCCATATATCACATAATATTATAGTCTAACTCACAATAATATGTACAATATTAATTTTATATTTGTACACATATATGCATGTACATTTACTTATAATAATATACAATAATAATAGTCCTTTTGTCATGATGCACTCTCCCTCTCTCTGTGTGTATAACATTTACTTAAATATTGTCTGTCTACCCACCTTTATCTCAAAGCTTTATGAGAATAGGACTAATGCTGGTTAGTTTTATCTTTTCATATCTAATATCTAATGCACAAAATGTGGACTCTAAACACTGAGTGATATATGCCGTGTCTTCCACATTGTTCTGAGCAGTGGTGACACAGATGTGATGATGACAGAGTCCCTGTTTTCATGGAGTTGACCTTCAGGTATAAGAGTCATTTCCTTTGCTTAAGGACTCTTTGAGTGCAGGATACTAAATATAAAGTTGATTTTATGAAAGGAAGGGAAGGATGAAAGAAAGAAAGGAAGAAAGAAAGAAAGAAAGAAAGAAAGAAAGAAAGAAAGGAAGGAAGGAAGGAAGGAAGGAAGGAAGGAAGGAAGGAAGAAAGGAAGAAAGAAAGAAAGAAAGAAAGAAAGAAAGAAAGAAAGAAAGAGTGCGTGAAAGAGAGAAAGACTGCCTGTCTTGTTCTAACAAGGGTCCCATAGCGCAGATAACCTCATTTTGTCTGTGTTGTTTTAACCCTGCCAGGGTATTCCTGAGTGTGACTTTCTTTCTGGCATTTGGAGGCCCTCATCAATGGCATTCTTTGTCCTCTTTCCCATTTGTACTGGCAGCTGAGAAATTTGGCAATTCCTTACATAGTGACTAAGAGCAATACTTCTTTGTAGATGTAATGCCCCATAAAAATGGCAAGTCCTGTGTAAACATTAAATAATTAGTTTTCATAATAACCCTATCAAGATAGAGCGTACAACTCTATTTTGCATGGAAATAACTGAGTCATTATGGGTATACTTATCACAGTCACGAAGAATGGCAAGAATCACTGAAAATTCTGAAATGCGTGTCTTCCGTTTTCTTACTCATACGTGTCATAGGCCTATAAATTTCAGCTTCATAAATGATACATTGTTCAGGAGTAAGTTAATTTCACTCAAACTTTATATTCAAGTGTGTAAGATGCACACACATCTAGTAGGTTTTTAACACAGACGACATAACTTAGCCACTTGAATTTTCTCCTTCAGTATTACATATTTTTATCTTACCCCAGGCTTTCTAATCTACTGGGGCTTAGCTATTTAAACATCCATTCTTATAAATCTCCACTTTTCTCTGGTATACATTGCAGATGTTCAGTTCCACCTAGCAAGCCAAACTTCCCTTTCTTTCATTTAACTCCATGAATTGGTGCCATAGTAATAATTGCTGGGGGGGGGTAGCCTGGACCATAAAGCAGGAACCATCTCAATGTTGTTCATGCTTCTGCAAAATGCAAATATAGATCAAAATTAAGTCCAGTGTGGAAGTTTCTTGCCTCACATATAAAACGTCTTGGATCCCCCCCCCCCCCATAATGGAAGAGAAAAAAAAAAAAAAACAAATGGTCAAGATCAACATGGCCCCATTGCTGCTGCTCGGCAGAACCAGACCACGGGAGCATTTATATGTGTTAACTTAGCTTACTCTTTCTGTATACCTTATAGAGCGTAACATATTACCACGGCTTACTTTTATTCTGGTAATAATATCTCTTTCTATTTGTAGTGGTTTGCACATAACTGTTCCCTAAGGTTAACTGATATATAGCATCTACCAGCACCAGATGACTTTAGGAATACATAGTTCTTAACATAGAAAGTGTAGTTCTTTCCTAGGGTGGAGATTCAGCGGCTTGTGAAATCTCAGAAGCTCCAGCAGTTGAGGAATGAGTGCTTCTTTCAGCATATTTTTCTCCCAGAGTCTTAACCGAAGCAAAATTTAACGTTCTAAAATGAAGTGGCATGGCATGCATTAAAACCACTTGTGGATCTAAGAAGATATTTTTAAAACTATGAGGCAAGTTAGTATGAAAGCTGAGTTAGATATAGAACTTTAAACTCATGGAGATGGTTAGATAGTAGAATGTTAAAGTCAGGTGCCAAATACATATGGACTGGACATTGGGAATGTATGCTAAGCCATATAACTCTTATAATCGTGGCCTATTTATTTCTGTTGTTTTGTATTGTATTTATAGTTATAAGAAAAAGAACCATTATTTGGACTGAAAGGGAGAGCTGTTGGGGGGAAAAATAAATACCTTAAACTAAAAAAAAAAAAAAAGAAGGGAAGAGGATGGTGGGGCTGAGGGGGAGGAGGGTGGAAGGGTGGGACTGGAGGGGGGAGGAGGGAGGGGATTGTGATTGAGATGTAACTTGAAGAAATAAAAAATAAATTATTTAAAAAAAAAAAAACACTTGTAGAAGATGACATAATTATGGAAGAATATCCACAGGTAGATTCAGTGTCAGTGTTAAAAAGTAAACGTGTTTTAGAAACAATTCCTATTAATTCAAAGCTCTGTACAGAGCTGATATTTGAAAGTAATATTTTTAGAAAGAATGATATTTCAAGGTGGTGGCTTAAAATGAACATCACTTGATGGGATATTATTTTACATTCTGTCATTTTTAACTTTCATACTTAATGTGGTATATTCTTGTGCATATGGACTATTTAAAGTTAAAATTTGGGCTGGAGAGATGGCTCAGCCGTTAAAGGCTAGGCTCACAACCAAATATATAAAGTTAAAATTTGATTATTTATGTAAGAATATTTTAGGATATTTAAATCCCTTTGTCCTCTAAGTATCACTTCCTGACTAAAAGTTTGGAAATATAATTTAGTTATTTCTGTACATCCCTGTACATTTCCCAAAGTATATCTGTTCATTCAAAATAATCTGCAGGAAATCCTGTTCAATTTCTATTTCTGACGAGGTGTTTTTTGAGTGGGGCAGTGAACATGGTGTGTGTGTGTGTGTGTGTGTGTGTGTGTGTGTTTCATTTGTGAGAGGATGCATGGAGTGGGTGCCTATGCTTCTGGAGGTAAAAGGACATCCCTAGTGTCATTCTTCATGAGCCATTCTCCTTGCTTTTGGAGATGGAATTTCTCACTGGCTTGGAACTAACTCATTGTGTTAGGCTGGCTGGCTGACTGGCCAGTGAGCCTCAAGAATTAGCTCATCTCTACTCACCAGTGATGAGATTATTCATATATACCACCACACTTCCTTAGGTGTATACTGGGGAATCAATCTCAGGTCTTCATGCTTGTGCAGTAAGTGTATTATTAATTGAGCCAATTCCTTAACCCAAGACTGTCTCATGATATACATCAATACATTTTTATCTTGTATTAGACGAACAGAAGAGCTTTATAGCATAGGCATCAGTCACAACATTTGTAATTAGTACAGCTATCTTACATCAAGGAATTAATTTTAAATTAAATAACAATTCTTTTTTAAATTTATTTATTCATTTACTTACTTTACACCCCATCGATCACAGCCAGCTCCTCTCCACTTGTTCTCACCCCCCCCTACCCTCTTCCTTTTTCCCCCATCCCCTTCCCTCAGAAAAGGGGATCTCCTCCTTCCTATCAACCCACCCCAGCTGTTCAAGTCACATCCATCCTCTTCCACTGAGGCCACTCAGGGCAGCCCAGCTAGGGTAAGGTGATCCATAAATAGGTAATAGAGTTCATGCTAAAGACAGTCCCACTCTGCTTGCTAGGGGACCTACATGAAGATCAAGCTGCATATCAGCTACATATGTGTAGGGGGCTTAGTTCCAGAGCACACATGGTTTTTCTGTTGGTGCTTCAGTCTCTGTAAGCCTCCGGGTACTTAGGTGAGTTGATTCTGTTGGTCTTCTTGTGAAGTGCTTGTCACCTCCAGATTTTCCTTAGACTCTTCTACAAGACTCCCAGAGCTCCACCTAATGTTTGGCTCTGTGTCTCAGCATCTTTTTCAATCAGCTACTAGGTGGGGGTCTCTCATAGGATAATTATGCTAGGTTCTTGTCCGCAAGCATAGGAAAGTATCATTAATTGTGTCAGGAGTTGGCTCTCTCCCATGGGGTGGGTCTCAAGTTGTGCCAGTCATTGGTTGGCTATTTCCTTAATTACTGCTCTGTCTTTATACCTGTACATCATATGGGCAGGGTAAATTATAGGTCTAAGGTTTTGTGGTTGTATTGGTGTCCTCTCTCCACTGGAAGTCCCACCAGGCTAGGAGGTGGCAACTTTGGTCTCCATATCTACTGCTGCTAGGAGTTCTCAGCTGGGGTCACCCCCATATCCTCCCAGGAGCAGGACCTTTCTCTGGTCTCCTGCTTGTTTCAGAAATGCCCTCCCCCATCTGTTTCCCTTCTCTCTCCCAGCCCTCTCACATATCACCCCCCTCTCATCACAACAGTTCTTAATGCAAGCCTGTAAGTTGACATTCAGAGAGAAATCATGATGTATAGTAAAGGTGAGTCATTTACACTCTAACCCAAGATGAAAATTTTATAATAATTTTGAACAAAAATAGAGTGATTTACTTAACAAAGGACTATATTACTTAGTAACAAGTTTTTAATTGAGTCCATACTTTTTTAACGTATTTTTTCTCCAGTACCCTCCATGTTTTAAGGAGTTTGCTTTTTCTTTCCTCATAAACACGATGTTTGCTACTTGCTGTAAAGTTTCATTGATAAGATTACTGTTTGTATAGAAAAATAGATCCCAAGATTACATACTATCTTCTTTTGTTTTTCCCCAAGATACCCAGTTCTAATTAAAATGCCTGTATTTAATTAAAATGCTTGTTATTGTACAGCCTGTTCAGTTGGGTTGTGGTTGAAATAAACTGTTGATGAGAATTAACACATCATATGTATTCTGGATAATGAATTCCGATTCCCAATGTGCTTATCAAAATGTGAGGAGGTCCCTTTCAAACATGGGAAAATCTGAGAAAAGAGAGTCCAGAATTTTAAGAGGATAGCCATATGACTGTCAGGAGGGAAATATCTCAGTGAACTTCTGTTCCATTGGAAGGAAGCTGAAATATTAGTTACCTTATGGAATTTAAGTATTTGGAATTGCAAACAGTGTTAAAACAAGATTGATAGACAAGCAACTTGGTGGAGAAATTTCCTTGGTGGCTGGAGACATGATTGTGGCTTGCCCTCATTCTCTACACATTCCCCATTTGTGTAATAAAGATAGTAATCTCTCTCTATTCTGAGTTTGTTATGAGGATTAAATGAGCTGGTACTAAGCAATGGATACTCATGAAGTATCCTATGTTGCTAAGTTTACTACTATATTACATTGTTTATTTGTTTGATGACATGTTTCTCTTCGGTGAGAAGTCCTAATTTGTTGGATTCTCATTTTAAATTTTGATTTAATTTGATGTAATTTTATTATGTCTGGGTTTGTTTTTCCTTCATATATGTCTGTGTATCACAAGGTAACTTGTGCTGCAGAGACCAAAAATGTCAGAAAAAGGCTTTGGATCCTCTGGAACTAGATTTACCAATGGTTGCGTGTTAGGGTTTCATTTATATGATTGTATTTGCAATTTCTCTCTTAACCTGGCCAAATCACAAATAATTAAGAGTCTGTATATTATTTAACATGGATTTACAGCACAACCTTGAGCAGTTGAAGTTTCTTCTTAACCCTCTATGTTATTCTAACTTCCTCTTTGGTATAATTCAGGAGCTACTTGCAGCTCAGGCCCTTCTCTGCTACAGCTTCCTCATGTCTCCAGGACCTCTGCCTTTACCTCAGTTCCTCAGTTCTTCTCTCTAACTCTTCCTCTAGCTCCTCCTCCCCTGAAGGGCAGGAAGTCCAGCCATATCCTCCCCCACCTGCTCAGTGATTGACTGTAAGCTGCTTTATTGGCATATCAGGAGCAATTGGGGAGCAATGTTTACACAACATTGAGACAAGAGGCTCTCAGAACAGGGATTGCAGCCAGATATGGGGGGGGGGTGGTGGTACAGAAATCAGCACTTGAATTATACAATAACCTTATGCCTACAGTTGTATATGTGTACTGGGAATCTAACCTAGGTTGTCTTCAAGAGCAACAAGTGTCTTTCAAGTTCCAACCATTTTTTGTCACTCTCTATTACATTTATTTGTTTATTTAGTTAGTTGGTTTCTGTCATACACCCATGTGTATTCTTCATGTGTGGAGGTCATAGGACTACTTCCGTGCATTGCTCCTGTCATTTCCTCATCTGTAGAATAGATATTGAACTCAGGTAATCAGGCCTGTCAGCGAGCAGCTTTCCCGACTGAGCCATCTCTCCAAAATTTAATTTGCTCACATCTGAGACAAGAACTTCGGAGGGTACATTGATTGTTAGGTTGCTAACAGCTCGAAGAGCATATGGTTTGTGAAGTTGAGGTCATATAGTTCATAGTTGTATACCATTTGATTAGGGAATAAAGAGAATCTGAGACATTCTTCAAACTACCAGGACAGAGTAATTATGAGACTGGTGTGAAGAAATATACAAACCATTTATAATGTGTACTTGTGGGAAAGACAAAGAGAGTTTTACTTTACAAGACAGGGATGGCATAGTCTTTTTGTTTTATTTTTAAAAGAAAACTAACTTTGTTTTACAAGGGTACCACATTAGAATTCCGGATTCTCTTTTCTTGGCCTATCAACAAACTTCCTGGGTTTCATTTTCCCCTTGTAAAGGAAAGGAATAGATAGTACCAGTCACCTGCCTGTCCTAAAATAATTGTGTTGACTCTTCTAGGTTTTCTCTTACCAACATATAGGTGCCATGGCATATGTGAACCACATACATACACATAAATAAAATGAAATGTGATTAAAAAAATAAATGTGATAAAACTTGTCTAGCATTCAGAGACAGAAGTAATTGTAAGCTTTATTTTACTTTAAAGGAGTTATTAGAGTTAACCGTTTTTTGAAAACCCAAAGCATCAGGAAATTAGCTGAGGGTATGTATACCTTCTCATATTTATCAATGTGAAAGACATGAAAAGCTAGCGAGCTAAACATTAGCCTACATATGCGGTCGCAGCTGTCACAGCAGGCTAGCCGAGTCAGCAGTTTTTAATTGATGCCTACTAGAAGTATGAATGCGGTTTATTCTCTTCAAATTAATTTTACATTTAATTTTGAAAATATTTATAATAATCATATTTTAAAAGATGACAAAGCAGGTATCCTGGAGACATGAAGAAAAGGACAGGTATTAAGATCCATATTTGGAATTCTTGAGGATTTTAGGTATTTTTTTGCCGATCGCTCGAATTGTTTAATTTTTTTTAATTAGTTACGTATGCACACAGGTTTTTTTTTTAAATTTGGACAATTTAATTAAAAATAATGTCATTTAATAATATGACATATAACGTTTTCCTCAAAAGGAAAATTTTAAGACAGGTAAGAAATATTATTACTGTAGAAGAAGGAAAAGTCTTAAAATCATACTTTTTTTTCTTTATTTTTTATTTCTTCAAGTTACATCTCAATCGCAGTCCCCTCCCTATTTCCCCTCCAGTCCCACCCTCCCACCCTCATAGCCATAAGCATTACTGGATTTTTACACTTTATAGCTGCAAAAATAATTACACCAGCATTATCTAACCAACAATCTTTAATGGATTATGCTTTAGTAGTTTTCTATTGTACACTGTAAAAACAGCCTAAATAATATGATAAATGCAAAGTACAGCTTGACTGATCTTAAACCTCTGATATTTCCATAAGACATTTTACTATATATTGGCTTATTGAAGATATGATCTTAATTTATAAATAAGATAAAGTATGACTAAGATTGTTTTAAGTCTGCCACTTTGAGAAATTGTAAAACATATTTCCTTTCATTTGAATGATATTTTCTTTTGTGTGTTTCAAGGGTGTTAAAACATTTCAAGGCTGTAGTCACAAGTTAACAACATGATCCGGTATGGGAATTAGCTGCCTATTAAGGCTTGTTAATTTCTATAAACTTTACTTTTTGTTTATTTTACCATCTTAGTATATAATAACAATGTAGCTAATAAATGGTGAAGGCCTTCATGCTCTATTTATTTTTTTAATGAGGTAATGAAGACATCTCACTTCAACAAGATGCGCTTTGAATCTGTGCTGTTTTAATAGCATATAGTATGAAAGTTAGTATTGTAACAGTTTGAGTCAGGCATAGTTCCTTTTCCTTTTGCTTTTCCTATCCCTTTTACTTTTCCTTTGCCTTTTCTTTCCAAGGATAGAAAGCAAGACTTTCTTTGAAACAGAATTTTCTACAGGCTAACATGGTCTTATTGCACTAGAGTTGTCTCTTGATGCAGCATACACCCAGTTTTCTATGGATTACATGGCTTACACAGTTACATGAATATGGTTAGCACAAAGGAAGGGACAGTAAAGAAATGAAAGGGGAAAAGAAACAACTGGACACCAGTTATGCGAGGCTAGGAGAGCAAAGTTTAAAGTTGACTTTGTTTTGACCAATGGTTTGAGTATAAATGTTCAGTATCATAGTGCTTCAGTATCATATGCATCAAAAAGCATTTTTAAAGGTCACATGGATGAAAATATATCCATTTCAATACACAGCTCTCATTTTAAAATTCAGTTCATATTTTTAACATTTATTTATCTCTTCAAGTAACATCTCAATCATAGTCCCCTCCCACCTCCCCCTCCCAGTCCCAGCTCCCACCCTCCTTCCCTCTTCCCCCTCACCCTTCTATCTGCTTTTGTTTTTCTTTAATTTAAAGTGTATCTTTTCCCCCCAAAAGCTCCCTCTTTTAGTCCAATAAAAGGCTCTTTTTCTTATAGCAATAAATACAATACAAAACAATAGGAATAATTAGGCTACAATTATGAAAATTATAAGGAATAACATACGTTCCAAATATCAGTATTTGCCACCTGATATCAATATTCTATTATCTATCTATCTCGATTAGTTTAAAGTTCTATATCTAGCTTAATTGCCATCCTAACTTGCATTACCAACTTAAAAACATCTTCTTAGACTTAGAACATCCTTTTAACTCCTAAACAACTTAAAATTTAACTGTGAGCCTGTTAACTATCTTGTCCTCAACCACATCAGAAACCTGAGAAGGATAAATATATCTGAATATAAAACTAAACATTGTTCCCTCCAGATTTATGTTCTTAGCTTACAAATAAACATTTTAAGTGGTCCTTGAAATCACTTTATGAAGTTGCCTCACATCTTCTTCCACACAGGATGAGGGAATGTAAGTGTGTGAAAGCTGACCATTTATCAGACTTTGTGTTTCTCTGTATATCTTCTTCCATGTTTTGTAATTAAAAATATTAGAGATAAATAATGTGCTCATGATTATCTAGCACAGAACATGCTTGTGATTTAAGGCTTGTTGATGATGACAAGTAATTCAAGTTCTCTTGATACTATCGAGGTATTGAGGACAATTTTCCTGTATGAACTAATTTTTTGGTATTTAAACATTTATTTATTAATTCAAGTTACATCTCCATTACAGCCTCCTCCCTCCATCCTTCCCAGTCCCACCCTCCCAACTTCTACCCTCTCTCACACCTATCTCACTCCTTCAGTGTGGAGTGCCTCAACATATCAGCCCCTCCGTTCATCAGACACATGAGGGCTAAGAACTTCCTCTTGCACTAGGGGCCTCCATGATAGCTTCACTATAGTGAAGTGTCCCACTAATAGGTAACGAAGATCATATTTCTGTTCCTTTGGGTCTATTGGTTCTAGAATAGTTATCATGTACTATATGGCTAAAATACAGTTATAAGTGAATACATGCCACGTGGACCTTTCTGGGTCTGGGTTAGCTTACTCCAGATGAACTTTTCTAGTTACATCCATTTGTCAGCAAATTGCATGATTTCCTTGTTTCTGATGGCTGAGGAGTACTCCATTGTGTAAATATACTACAAAGTTTTTAACCATTCTTCAGTCGTGGGACATCTGGGTTGTTTCCAGTTTCTAGCTATTACAAATACAGTTGCTATGAACATAGATGAGGAAACTTCCTTGTGCTTTGGTGAAGAATATGCCCATGAATGGTATGCCTGGGTCTTGAGGCAGAGCTATTCCAAGTTTTCTAAGATGTTGCCAGACTGACCTCCATAGTGGTTGTACAAGTTTGCACTCCCACCAGCAATGGAGGAGAGTTCCTCTTTCTCCATAACCTCGTTAGCATGTTCTGTCATTTGAGTTTTTGATCTCAGCCATTCTGTCAGGTGTGAAATGGAATCTCAGAGTTATCTTGAGTTCCATTTCTCGGATGATTAAGGATGGTTATCATTTCTTCAAGTGTCTCTCAGCCATCAGAGATTCCTCTTTTGTGAATTCTCGGTTTAGCTCTGTTCTCCATTTTTTGATTAGATTATTGGGTTTCTTGAGTTCTTTATATATTTTGCATATTAGCCCTCTTTCAAATGTGGGGCTGATGAAGATCTCTTCCCAGTCTGTAGGCTGCTGTTTTGTTCTAATGACAGTGTCCTTTGCCTTACAGAAGCTTTCCAGTTTCATGAGGTCCCATTTATTGATTGTTGCTCTTAGAGCCTGAGCTATTTGTATTCTGTACAGGAAGTTGTCACCTGTGCCAATGAGTTCAAGGCTTTTCCCTTCTATTAGATTTAGTGTGTCCAGTTTAATGTCAAGATCTTTGATCCACTTGGACTTATGTTTTGTGCAAGGTGTTATATATGGCTCTATTTGCATTCTTCTACATGGTGACATCCAGTTAGACCAGCACCATTTGTTGAAGATACTTCCCTTTTTCCATTGTACACTGTTGGCTTCTTTGTCAAAAATTAAGTGTCCACAGGTGTGTGGGTTTATTTCTGGGTCTTCAATTTGATTCCATTGATCAACTGGTCTGTTTCTATGCCAATATCATGCTGTTTTTATTATTATTTCTCTGTAGTATAGTTTGAAAGCAGGGATGTTGATACTTCCAGATGTATTTTTATTGTACAAGATTGATTCAGATATTTTGTGGTTTTTGTTTTTCCATATAAAGTTGAGAATTGTTCTTTCTTTTTTTTAATTTATTTATTTGTTGCATCAGGTTACAACTCCATCATATTGTCCTCTTTCCCCCCTTCCCAGCCCCTCCCTCCCACCCTCTACCCCCTAACCCTTCCATCATACTCCTGGAGTGGAGTGTCCCTGCATAACAGTCCCCCACCCCAGTTCAGAAGTCATATGAGGGCAAAAAGCCACCTCATACACTGGGGTCCTACAAGGCAATACCACCAGTGAAAAGGGTCTCATTACCAGGGAGAGAAAACTAAAAAAACACACAAACAAACAAACAAACAAACAAAAAAGTCTATGTCCATGTTCCTTTAAGGTCTGTAAAGGATTGTGTTGATATTTTGTTGGGAATCACATTGAATCTGTATATTGCTTTTGGTAGGATGACCATTTTTATTATGTTGATCCTACTTATCCATGAGCATCGGCGATCTTTCCGTATTCTGATATCCTCTTCAATTTCTTTCTTCAAGGACTGGAAGTTCTTGTTCTACAGGTCTTTCACTTGCTTGGTTAGAGTTTCCCCCAGGTATTTTATATTATTTGTGGCTATTGTGAAGGGTGTTGTTTCCCTAATTTCTTTCTAGTCCCATTTATCTTTTGTGTAAAGAAGGGCTACTGATTTTTTTGAATTAATATTGTATCCAGCCACCTTGCTGAAAGAGTTTATCAACTGTAGGAGTTCTCTGGTGGAAATTTTGGGGTCACTTACAAATAGGAATACTTTGACTTTTTCCTTTCTAATTTGTATCCCCTTGATCTCCTTTAGTTGTCCTGTTGCTCTGATTAGAACTCCAAGTACTATGTTGAAAAGATATGGGTAGAATAGGCATCCTTGCCTTGTCCCTGATTTTAGGGGAAATGCTTTAAGTTTCTCATTATTTTCTTAATTTCCCACATTTCTCCCTACAGTCATTAAATAAATAATGTTGCTTATTTTATAGTATGTTAATAGCATATTCCTGCCCAGTTGAGATGACATGAATAGATTGTTTATTCCTTTAAAATATAGAGTTCACAATGTAAATGAGATTAATAGTCTATTTCATTCTAAATATGTTTGTGGATTTAATAAAATACTCTCTAACAAAAATAACTTTGGACATAAATTCTGATATTGTTGGTAATTATATGGTGTATTCTAACTCTCTTCTGCTCAGTGACAATGAACAAGCACACTGATTCTGAAGTGGTTGGCACATGTGTGGGGAGTTTTCATAGTGACTGTATTTAAATTATATTGATAATACAGTATTCTATGATAGTTTAAATACCTATAAAATCAATTAAATAAATGCTTTAACATATCTTCAATTGCATTTATGTTTGTGTACATTTTATTGATATAATAATAATAGATAGAAAGCATTGTTCTGAAGGTTCCTATAATTAAATGATTCAGTTCTAATCATTAACATATGGAAAAGAGAAATGTAGGCAGTAGGTAGAAAAGACATGCAATTCAGATGAAATGCTAACCACAAGGACATGAAACAACAGAGCACATATGATTTCTAACCTGTGAATAATATGAAATAATCCTTTCTGAATATTCTTAAGGGACAAGTACCTTTTCTAAGCAGCAAATGTTGGTAATAGGAGTTCTTCAAGCTGCATTGAGATAGCTCATAGTGGAAGTATATTTTAATAAATGTCACTTTGGCTGAAGCTAAGAGATAAGGACTGCATATTTCATCATTGAGTGACATGATTTAATCTTGTCCCTACAGTACTACGGGATGACTTCAGACAGAACCCTTCAGATGTCATGGTTGCGGTAGGTGAGCCTGCAGTGATGGAATGCCAGCCTCCTCGGGGCCATCCAGAGCCCACCATCTCCTGGAAAAAGGATGGTTCTCCCCTGGATGATAAAGATGAAAGAATCACTGTGAGTACTGAATCCTGTGGCAGCAAGCATCTTTACCCAGCAAAAGAGGTCATGGGAATCAGTTCTCAGTGATTAAGCCTTGCATTACTCTCTTTTTCAGTTCCTCTTTTAAAAGAAATATATTTCAATTTTCCTTGTATAGACATAGAAAGAAGTGATGAAAATGCATGGTTTATAGGCCGAAGCTGATCTTGCAGGCTTTACTGAGGTTCTGGCTGGGGCATTGTGTAGAGCTGAACGGTCTTAGCGATATTGAATTGTTGTGGTTGTAGGCTTTTGATGGAGATAGCTATTGAGGGAGTCTGTCAGGCTGAATCAACTGGGTCACTCGTCTTCTTTGGTGTCTGATTCTGTTTTCTGATGAGGTTTCCGTTGTCCAGTTGTCCCTGGGTTCCTTGAATGGATGCTTTGATTCTCCTGGAAAGATAAGAACAGAGCCCTGCCCTAATCCTAACTCTGGGACAATTACCCTCTTTTTTTTTTGGGGGGGGGGGCTAGGTAATATTTCTCCTGAAGCAAATTTGGTTTTTTGACAATATATAAAGTGTTATCTTTCAATCTGGGTTAAAGAAGAAATTATTTTGTTATTTTGGAGCTAAACTAGCTTTAGTGTATATATTTTGAGATCTCAAAGGACAATTTGTTTGTATTGAGTAGGCCTTTTGTAAGTAGCAGCTGAGAACAGAAGGACTGAACATAAAAGGATTGTACTAACATTTTTAACCATTTTTCCATTTTGGTTCGGGCCCCAAACAGGTTTACTACGACCCAAATCAGCAGGAAGTCATTTTAAGAGAGCGACGTCCCATGCCCAGAGGGTGGGGTGGGTGTTTCTCCGCCCCCCCTTTTTTTGATATTTGAAGGATAACTGAATACTCTGTTATTTAGGGGAAGAGATTACAAGCTGTTAAATGGTCCTGTTTAATGGGTTTTGGAGGTTAGACCCAGGGAATTCCTACTTTTCCTTTTCTGTATCCTTCTTTCTCTCCTATGTAGGAGTGCATGGACTTGAGAAAAATGGGACATAGAGCCGGGCGGTGGTGGCGCACGCCTTTAATCCCAGCACTTGGGAGGCAGAGGCAGGCGGATCTTTGTGAGTTCGAGGCCAGCCTGGTCTACAAAGTGAGTCCAGGACAGCCAAGGATACACAGAGAAACCCTGTCTCGAAAAACCAAAAAAAAAAAAAAAAAATGGGACATAGACATAGTACAGGAAGGACCAAGAAGAAGGGACAAATTATTGAATATGCCCTTATACCTTTGTATACTGATACAAAATTAGTAGTATATTTTGCTAAAGTGGTATTGACCATTGATTATTGTGCAAAAATAAGATCGTATTGGACTACATCGGTATTGATCTTTGTATATTGATACAAAATTAAGATTATAGTTGGCCACAATGGTATTGACCCTTGTATATGGACGTAATATTAAGATTGTATTGGGCTACATAGGCATTTATCTTTGTATATTGATACAAAGTTAAGAGTATATTTAGCCACAAGTGAATAGATCTTTGTATATTGATACAAAATTAAAGGTAACGCTTCCTAATGGTATCATACCTAGAGATACTTAAAAATAAAATGTGAAACTCTGGCCTCTTGATACCAACCGTCTAAAACTGTTTAGGATAGTCAAGAAAAACAAACTCCTAGTCGTGCAAACATGTCACTTTGTTAGCTACTATGACAGTCTATCACAGATATTCTCTAAACTACTCAGTAACCAAGTTGTTAAGAGACAAGCAACATTTGCTTATCTAAATACAAGATATGGATAGGGCATCTTCAAAAACCCCAAAAGATCTGCAGAATATGGCATTCAAAGATGTTATCTTAAATTAAGATTTTTTTTGATATCGAGACTTATCAGCTCCTGACAGCACCCCCTATTCTACTCCAAGTAGAAGATAAGCATCGAAGAATCTCCAGTGTGAGATGGTTGAATTAGTGGCAAGCCTATCTCTTGACATGTAAAAACTCCTTGCTTCAACTGCAGACAGACTGCTGTCCAAAAAGGACAAAACTTGGTAGCAGGGAAGTCGACAGCCTAGCTCTGCCAAGACAGGTTAGGTAAATCCTTCATAATTCCTGCTCTACAATCAATGTCTGTCAGAGAAACAGGACCAAAAGGCTGAAGACTGATGCTGGAATGTGTGGAGAGAAAAGGGGAACTGTCCAGGCAGTCACTGGTTTGTCATTTCTTAATATTGAAAGCTGCAGGCCCTGCACTTCCTATATAATCAGATATATTTATCCCTCTCAGGTCTCTGAGGTGGTTGAAGAATAGACAGCTAGAGTCTCATAGTTAAATTTTGAGTAGTTTAGGAATCAAGAGGGCGTTCTAGATCTAAGAAGATGGTTATAATAGTGATGCAAGTTAATATGAAAGCTGTTAGTTATAGAACTTTAAATTCATGGAGATGGTTAGATGGTAGAATGTTAAAGTCAGGAGCCAAATATGTATAAACTGGACATTGGGAAGGTATACTGGGCCATTTAACTCTCATAAATGTCGCATATTTATTTCTGTTGTTTTGTATAGTATTTACTGTTATTAGAGAAGGAACCATTTGTTGGACTGAAAGGGGAAGCTGTTGGGGGGAAGAGGGTGGAAGGGTGGGACAGGAAGGGGGAATAGGGAAGGGTTTGTGACTGAGATGTAACTTGAAGAAAAAAAAGTATTTAATAAAAAAAATAAAGAAAGAAAGAAAATGCATGGTTTTTAGAGGTTAGTAAAAGGCAAGAAAATTGTTTCCAAATTTAAAGGTGAAGGGCTCATACTTCTGTGTAGACTTATTTATTATGTTTACTTGCTGCTTAGACCATTTCCATCTATTTACAGTTAACATTACTCTGAAAGTCATTTGCATAAGATATTTCCACAAAGATCTCCTAGGTTACTTGAAGGGCTTGGTTTAGCCCACTCACCTTTGCAATTTGCTTTTTCTCTTCTATGTAGTTTAGTATTGCCTCTGAAAAATAAAATCTCACTGTTAATTAAGTAAATTGTGACTACACCTCATCACAAAATAAAATCCCATGATTACAGACTAGATTTTAAATCCCTATTTTAAGTAGAAAATATGTGATACATAGCCTTTTTTAGACTTCTGTTCCATGTAGCTTTTTCACCCATTTGTCCTGTAAGTGTTCCCTAAACACCTCAATCAAACATGTTTTCATTGATTCTATGATTGTATGGTAATCCCTGTTCTTATTTCCTTTGTTCCATATATGATTATATCTTCTGTTGTGAATTTCTTCACAGAACAGAGTGTCTATGGATGGAAAAGGCTGCTGAAAATTTATTAAGGAAGTTATAACACACACCACTGCATTTAAGAAATGCTTGTGTTAGCCTTGAGCAACCAATTGATCAACTAGCCTGATAAGTCAGCAGGGAGAAGCTAGAACAAGACTACTAGTCTCAAGTTTAAGAAAGGAAATATAAAATATGGGGGGAGGGGTTTCTCAGCACCAATATGACTTCGAATGATTATCTCAAAATTTTTTGTATGTCTAGAAACTGCAATAAAATAATTCTGTTTTATCAAGTTTTTTATGTTTATTTATTACTTCAGGCTACATCTCCATCACAGTGCTCTCTTTCTACCCCTCCTATTCCCGCCCTCCCACACTCTACCCCCTAACCCTTCCATCCCACTACTCTGGAGTGGAATGTCCCTACATAGCAGTCCCCTGCCCCAGTTCAGCAGTCATATGAGGGCCATGAGCCTCCTCATACACTGGGGGCCTACAAGGCAGCACCACTAGGGCAACATGTCTCATTGACAGGTGACAAAGTCTGTGTTCCTGTTCCCTTTGGCACATTGACTGTAGTTCATCAAGTTTTAAGAAGCAATGAAAAATAAAAATCACAAAGTGAAAACTTTGTATGACAAGTTTGCTTGAGGATATGAAATCAAGAATATGGGGGAATAGATACTGAGAGCAAACAATTCTATGCTCAGTGGCAATAATTCCCTTGGGTTCTATGTACCATTAACATAAAAATATCTTACCCTTAAATCATTCTGCAGATCACATTGGTGCATACTCTCTATAGTTTCCATTTCCCCACCTTAAAAATTCAGACACACTCACATGGTCATTGTCTTTGATTTTTTTCAAGATTCTCCTGATCACGTATTTGTATTTAATACAAATTAAAGACAAAATTCTCAGTACCAAGAATGCAACCTTAAGTAATTTTGCTGAGTACCCTGGAAACTACTAAAAAAAAAAAAGCTACTAAATAACTATATTGTGTAGTTTCCAAGTTGTATATTATCTTAAAAGTAAAATAGACAAAGGTAGAGAATAATTCGTTATAGATTGGGTATGTTTGTGATGTTAAAAGTGTGATCCAAAATGTCTCAATAAAATATGGGGAGAAGTGAGTAGGGAAATGTACAGATGTTCAGGAAATGTGTAATTTGATTAGACAAAGCAGTTGATTCTAGACCCTAAGGTGCTACACAACTAACATTTTCACTAAGGATCAAAGAGCGAATCAGTGTGGTTTCCTGGAATGAGCAAAGGGGAGTGTAATAGAATATAATGCCTGGAAACAGCAAGTGGCCTAGTTTGTAATACCTTACAGATATTGCAAATAAGTTACATCTTCCCCTAGGTAAGGTTAGGAGAAGCTTGCTACTATGGGATCAGAACATATGAATGATGACCTTCTCAAAAGTAGGTAGATTAATTGGGAGTTTTTGCAGTAATCCAGACACAAGATAAATGGTGAGTTGAACCAGTCCATTTGGAGGAGACATGGAGAAAAGTAATCAGATCCTGAATATATTGCCAAGTAGTACTCCCAAAAATTTCAAGCATGTTGGATATGGCATGTAAGAAGTGAAGGGTCAAAGCATGTCTTTATGGGTTGGCCTGAGAAAGTCAGAATGTGTGGGTGCCATTAACTATGGTGCATTGAGTGTAGATGACTGGGGTGGGATGTATCAGGGTCTGAGGCTTAGATATGGTGATATTCAAATGTTCATAAAAGATCTAAGTTTATATGAAATAAGCATTTGGGCATATGAGTCAGAGGTTCAGACTTGAGGTTGAGGTTGGAGAGTAAATTAGGTTGTGGTAAGTATACAAGTACTCATTACTAAGCAGTCCTCCCCTTCCTTTGAGGAGATGAAAGACTGACCCAGCTTCTCAGGCAGATCTACTTGACTATTTCGGCTTCATGTATTTTGAGTGAAAACTAATGTTGTTAAATAGCAGTACTTAAGTGAGCCTCAATTACACTGTTTTCTTTAGCACTAGGCAGTCTCTACATAGGTCAGCTTAGACCATGGAACACACAACTCATGGCCCAAGATCTGAATTATGTGCTACAGAACTCTGCACTGCTTAACTCTCTGTCTATCACCAGCATGTAGGATGGATGTAGACTGTAATTGCTCACAGAAATTACTCCACTTTTGCTAACATAAAGTAGTCTATCCTGATGGATATGAAACTCACTTGTGTATATCTGTTGTTCCCATGTTAGAAACTGACATGATTTGGGAAATGAGTCTGGACCAAAAGGAAGAGATGAAGGGCTTAGCTCCCAAGGAAAAAGGCACACAAATGAAAGAGTAGCAGAAATCTAAAGTGAAAATAAAAAAGCAGAACAGGTGGGCTGTTGAGCATTTGCAGGAGGAATCAGTTGTAGCTGGTAGATAGGTAATGTGGGGACTAAGGGTTGACCACTACATGGGGGAACTTTGTGTCAATCAAAGATGACTCTCACAAGTCAGAGGGGACAAGTCGGGAGGGGAGTTAAAACCTCTTTATAGGTTATAATATGGGAGATAAGAAAATGAAACGTTCCAGTTAATTTTTAAGGTTATATTTTATGTGTTTCAATATGTATGTGTTCATTTTTATAACATTTTTGCAGAACTCATAGTTTAAATCTGCTGAAGTAAATTTGTTTTTTGGGTTTTTTTAAAGCAAAATGTTGGAAATTTCTCTCACATCATATATTGTATTAGATAATTTGATTTAGGCCTGTCTTTAATATATTAGAGTACCGTATTTATTTTCAATGCCCAAAGGGATGCTATCTTCTAACTCAAAAGCACCAGGCCCTCAAATGCCGTCAACAGTTTAGAATCAATGAAAAACTACTTTCTAATCAGGAATCAGACAATTTAAAGATGTAACAACCTATGACTGTGAAATGTTGCCAAGATGTTAATGTATAAATAATTTAAAGATCATTTAAATGCTGTCAAAATGCTGATCTACAGTAGTGTTCCATATGCCAGGAATCAGTAACATCTGAAATTTTACTACTCCCAAGACCACCTGTGCATTTTGTAAAATTATGACCATTGAACTGTTAAAACACTAGAAGTAAAATGTACATTTTTACACATAGAGAAGTGAGTAGGCTAAAATCAGCAGTTTGGTTTCAAAATCTCCATTCTTATTTAAATCATATTTGCTTTTGTTTTGTTTTTCTTTTCCTTTGGTCTAAAGAAAATTGAATGATGAAAGAAAAAAGTCTAGATTATCAATAGAATCATGATTGTATTTCTCATTCTTCTTTTCAAAAATTGAAAAGACATTCTTAGATGTTGGTTATATGATATTTTATGTAGTTTTCCTTTCCTGAGCTTTGTATTCAAATGATTGTTTTCATTTCTTTTATTAATGTGCTTTTCCCAATGTATTGAGAACTGACAAGCGAGAGATGAAAGTACATAATATCTTTATGAAAGGCAATTGAATATAGCATGATTACTGCTATAGTTTAGGTGTAGGAATCCCTAGAGTTCTTTAATGTGGTAGCATTTCTTTACTGAAAATTTAAAGTACACATCTTCCAGCTGTGAGAACAAAGACACACCCTGCACAAGGGGAAAACATGCAATTGAATTGTAGCTGCACCTGTATTTTGGATACTCTTTAGTCATTTCTTTTCGCAATGACCCAGATTCTGAGCCAATGTTTAGATCTGTGTTGCTCATAAACCAGGGGTATATAAATTATATTACTTACTCTCCTACATGACATGAGAATCTTTTTAACTCTTTTGGCATGCATCCCTTAGAACAAAAGAGGCCTCACATGGTGTTTGTCAGAAGTACTCTTTTTTTTTTTTTTTTAAATAGACACAAGTACTTAAAGTAAGAGATACTGAGGTAATTTACTTGTCAGACTGGATAAATTTGACTTTCTTCACATCTTTGAGAGTTAATCCTAACTGTCATGATTAATGAATAAAATTTTCTAATAGTGATGAATCAGAGGCCTTAAAACTGTCTTTTTGATATATAACAATATTAAACTTTATAAAAGTGACATATTTTTATTTCATTACATTTTGCAAATATTATATTTAAGTCTAAGATATTGTATGAATATACCAAAAAGAAAAACAAATTCATGCCAAATATTACAGCAATGATTTTGTATTCATTAACACAAATAAATTACCTTTGAATTAAAGAAAATTTAAGTTTAAAATAGTTATCACAAATAGTGTTCTAGATTATGAAAGAACTCAATAACTCATAAAGTTGGTCACTTAAAAATTTAACTACAGCCGAGCGTAGTGGCACACGCCTTTAATCCCAGCACTTGGGAGGTAAAGGCAGATCTCTGTGAGTTCAAGGCCAGCCTAGTCTACAAAGTGAGTCCAAAACAGCCAAAGGATATAGAGAAACCCCATGGCGAAAAACCAAAACCAAAACAAAAACAAAAACAAAAAAACCTACAATAAGTGATGACATATAGGTCTTAAATTGCCCAAGAGAAATGCTGCTATAGTTTAGATTTCTTAGTGAATAGCTCATGAATAGTAAAGAAAGGAGAATATAGTCACTGCTAAACAGTGTCCAACATAATGCACATCTTTGAATGTGTCCCACATATTATATGTTTCGTGAATTTGGTGATGTTAGTATTCTCTTTATAACTTTTCTGTGAGTCAATACTATTTCAATACTATTTCTTTAATGATTTTAGAGGGACACCCAATTATAGAAGGCCCTGGGGATCATTTTCCCAACCTATTGTGTCTCAATGAAATGATTGACATCCTAGTGTTCAGGGTAGGAATTGCAGACACAAAGATTGAAGAAATAATTGATTTTTCATGAAGATTCCTTGTTGTCTCAATTTTTATAAGAACCAATGTATTATAAATAAGATATTAAAGTACTGCATAGAACCTATGGGGTAGTTAACAAAACAAGGGCAAATATAACCAACTTGCCATGTCAGTGAGTCCCACATATATAGACTTAACTAGCCATACATCAGACATTAAATTGGTCATGTGCAAATATTTGGAAAGCTCACATATGGAAGAAGGGTATTTACAGATTATGATTTCTGTAGTTGGTCCTGACATCCTAGCAATGCAAATAAATATGATTTAATAAGGCATGTGTTGCCGGGCGGTGGTGGCGCACGCCTTTAATCCCAGCACTTGGGAGGCAGAGGCAGGCGGATCTTTGTGAGTTCGAGGCCAGCCTGGTCTACAAAGCGAGTCCAGGACAGCCAGAGCCGTTAAACAGAGAAACCCTGTCTCGAAAAACCAAAAACAAAAAAACAAAAAAAATAAGGCATGTGTTGTTTGACACTGTACATGGAAAGAAGTAAACAAATGTCTACTTATCCCAATAACAAGCTGATGACATACCAAAGTAAGGATACCACAAAGTTCAACTTGGTGAACCAATGAATTTTATTATTGTTACTCACAGGAAGATGAGTGAGGGATTATTTATAGAAAATAAATGTTTCAAAAACAGATACAGCACCAAAAGTCCACCCTAGCATGGATGAGAGCTCACAAATACTGTAACTTTGTCACTTAGTGAACAGCCATAGGCAATGTAGTAGGTTGAAGAGTGTTTTGGAGACAGTTTAGTTGGCCTGATCCTTTTCCTGTCCATTTGGCTGGTATGAGCCACTTCTACGCATCTTGAGTTGTCTGAGAATGTCTCTCAGGAGTCTTTACTCCTCAAATATGCTTGGAGAGGGATAGGCCAGATGAATCTGATCAGTTTCAGGAACTTCTGAATCCTTTCAGTGGTTCACTTCCCAAGATTAATGAGCAGGATCCAATGTTTTGCCTCACTTTGAAACATCCCGTGCCTTAATTACCTTCTCTCCAAATGGAGAAACTTGATATAAGATAACATGATGAATATGAGATAGGAAATTTATACAGATTTATCAGCATAAAATATTATTTTTTCATGTATTTATGGAATAGATCTTTTAACTGATGGCTAGAAATTAAGAGTTTTGTAAGTTAGTAAATGAGTATTAGCAGGAAAAATTAGTAATAAATCATCAAAACTCACCAAATAAATATGGAGTCAATACTTACTGATTGTTGAGAGTTAGCATCTAAAAAAATTGTATTCAGTCCTTTGTTTCAATGTAATATGCCAATGAATTTTAAAACATATTGTTTTTCTGAAAGTTTCATACAAATATTTACAAGTTTAGAAATGAGTATAGCAGAAACAACAACTTAACTACTATTATGCAATGGCAATTTTCTATATAGTGGCTTATTTATATGGTCTCATATCATCTGCTTGATCACATACAGGATAAGCGTTCTTCATTCCACATGGGAAAAGATATCTCTAACTTCACTTTCTTAGGGAACAAAAGAAGATGATGATAGTTAAAAACTTAACTATGCAGCTACTATAATCGAGGTTGTGTTCTAAGCACTCTGTGTATTGTTTTAATGAGAGCAACAGTCAATCAAATACTAAGTGTTTTTGCTAAGGCAGTAGCCCACTTGAAATTGGCTTAGAATGGGCCCAGGGAACAATTATCAGGCACCCATGATTTGTTCATTGATAACATTTTTGTAGGGCCCAATAGATCGTGCTACATGTATGATCTGATGTCATGTTGTAATGTTCTTTTCTTATTTTTTTGTTTGCATCTGTATGCATTTGATTGTGTGTATGAGCATGAGCAAGTGTACTTGCATGTGGAGGACAGATATAAAGGTCATTTGTCTTCTGCTGTCACTCTATGCTATGTTTGAGGCAAGCATCTCTCACTTAACCTGGAGATCACAGACTATGCTGGTCTGGCTAACCACTAATGCCCCAGGATCAACCTAGTCTACCTCCTGGCTGTTGGAATTACTGGAACATGTTGCCACACCCAGCTGTTTTTTGCAAGTATTTTATGATTCATGCTTTTTCTCAAACAAGACTAGTTACAATCAAGAACTAGCTCACATTAAGATTAGAAAGTAAGGGGACAAATATGTATAAACTGGACATTGGGAAGGTATACTGGGCCATTTAACTCTCATAAATGTGGCATATTTATATCTATTGTTTTGTATAATACTTCCTGTTATAAGAGAAGGAACCATCTGTTGGACTGAAAGGGGAAACTTCTGGGGGAAGAGGGTGGAAGGGCGGGATAGGAAGGGGGAATAGGGAAGGGTTTGTGACTGAGATGTAACTTGAAGAAAAAAAAATAAAGTATTTAAAGAAAAAGCAATTAGCTCATGAACTGACTACAGATACTTGTGTATATCCTTATAGTTTTATATAGGATAAATACATAATTTTAAAAATAAAATTGGAATCATACATATAAAAAAAGATTAGAAAGTAAATCTGTAATGTGAAAAGACTGATGAAATTTAAACATCTCAAAACTTTCACAGAAGATACATTAAGAACGGTTACATTCAACCAAAGATTATGACTGATAAAATAAGAGTGTTTGTTACACTAGAAGCCTTATATACAGTGATATTGGAGAGTATCTGAGGAGGAGGGCAATAACTGCTCACTATTTATTATGTAGGGATTAAAAATACATCATTTAAAAACGTTTTTGCCCCAATAAGAAAGCAATCTGAATGTGCTTTAAGTGTTCAGCCCAAAATTTAGATAGTCAATGTTCTAAAATCATCAGTGGTAAACATATCAGAAAATATTTCTAAGAGCTTTGAGCAATTGTAAGAAGCTTTATGATGAGTAGAAGGGTGAGTTGGAGAACACACTGATGCGCCATTCGATTATTTTATGTACGTGGGCTTAGCGTGTATGAAGACTAAAACAGTAACATCATGTAATGTGCAAGTTCTGGCTGAGTTAGTCTGTAACCATGACCTTTGTGATTGATTCTGATAAGTTCATTGTAATAGTTTTCAATAGTAGGTTAAAATATTCCTTTTCAAATTTGAATTTCTCAGTGTGAGGCCTTGTGACAAACTTTTTTTTAAGGATAATTTTTGCCTTGAACTTTTTATTCTTTCTGCCTGTCATCCAGCTAGGATGTCACAAATGTTCTATTTTTTACATGATTGAAAACTAACTTAGACAATAATCAAATAATTTTATGCCAACTATTTCCATCAGAGTGAGTTCAAACCAAACCATTTTATCAGCATATATAATCATGAGTTTCATTGTGACATTTTGTACATATATTCTGTATATTTTCATTTCATTGTCCTCTCTTATTTCCTTCCATTTCTTATTCATCAATTTCCTCTTCTCACATACTCCTAGTTTTCTCTACTTTCCTTCCTTCCTTCCTTTCTTCCTTCCTTCCTTCCTTCCTTCCTTCCTTCCTTCCTTCCTTCCTT
>CAJQZJ010032058.1:413573-437820 GCA_907164525.1 Lophiomys imhausi | reverse complement strand
CTTCCTTCCTTCCTTCCTTCCTTCCTTCCTTCCTTCCTTCCTTCCTTCCTTCCTTCTCTCCATCCCCCACACCCTGTCTCCCAACCTTCCTTCTTTTCCATCTTCCATCTTGTTTCTTAGGGTTACTGACAGGGTCCAGTCCAGTAATTATTTATAAAAGGATTGTCTCCTCGCAAGTGGCTACACCACATGAAGAAAGGTCTTTCCCTCTTCCACTGACTATTTTATATTGATATTTAGGGAGAGATGGGGCTTCATGGGCCTCTCCTCCTAGTCACCTTTATCTCTCAAAAAGTCCCAAGAAAGATTGTGGGCTCAAATGCTTCAAGGGCTTTACTCCTCCTGTCTGTGACAGGACCATCTATTTATTTGTGTGTGTGTTTGTTTGTTTGTATCCAGTTTTGAAAAATGAGCAAAAAGAATCCTACTGGATCCATTTTAACATGAGTATATTTGTGACTTTTCTATGTTTTACCTTTGACATGATGACCAGCCATCACTATTTGTTCAGGACTTTCCTAGTGTGTAACAGTGAAAACCCTAGCCTAGTAAACCTGTCAGAGCTAAGAAAAGAATAGCACTCCACCCTAATCCAAGATCGTTGAGTTGAATTGTTTTATGCATGATCAGCATTGAGTGACATCACAGATTAGGTAAGATAAATAAAGATAAATAGAATGTTTTATCTGTGTTATTTCTTTCACAAGCAAAATTAAGATTTGAAAATATCAATAATAAAGCTGTGAGCAAATTCAGTTTTTCATTAACTTATTTAGCACTTCCCTTCCCCATGCTAAAAGGCAGAATTGCTGAAATGAGACATGTCATAACTTTTCCAGTCTGTTCTACATCCTGTATGTTTTTGAGGCTTTCTTTGACTTCCCATATTGGTGTGATATTTGGGTAAAAAGCAGCTGACTCACATCCCATCCAAACCCCCAGTGTCCTCCAGATCCTTCACAAATTTGGCATTCAGCCCCCTCCTTGCCAATGGCTTCCTCTCCTCCAATTCCCATATGTCTCCTTCCTGAACCATCTGCTCCTCTTCCCATCTTTAACTCAGTATTTCCTTGTGTTCCTCAGTTCCTTCATTGTTCAATGTCCATTGCTTTCTTTCCCTCCCATCTCTTCTAGAGGAAATCGTGGTATTTACCACAGCTGATGATGTGGAACCCCACTTCCCTGAGAAGTTAAATTTGTGTCCCTGTTAAAATAAATAGGTAGTGCTCTTACATAAAGGTCAAAGGAAGCTGGGGTGACAAGCCAGAAATAGATGTTTTCCTCTCCATCTTACATGTAGTTAGTGCACTTTATATACTTTATTTCTTTAAAAAATAAATTTTTACTCATGATTTAAGCATGAGTAAAATCAATATGACTACATTATATCTGTGATAGGATTATTCAAATTAATTAAAAATAAATTTGTGTCCAATCTAAATGCTTCTTTTTCAGATTTTATAATAGGAGTATTGCATCAATAGAAGAAATGTTTGCTTGAGCATTATAAGAGCAAATTATAAATTCAAGGATTCAACACTTACATTCATGAGCCTATGGAAGTTATTTAGTCTGCATAAATTTCTTTTTCTTCTTGCATCTATCAAATGAATTATCTAATAGAACCTATATTTGTTCACCATGGGTATATGGTGAAAAAACACATGTCAGTGTTAGTAGGAATGTGCTATAGGTACATCAGTATTCTGAATATTCTCGAATGTTTTGGTATTATAGACCTGTGAGGACTCTTACTATAGTCAGTTATCAAATCTACATGGAAAAGGAAAATGAGGAACTTTTGTTCTGGATCAACTGTAATTTCATGAATATGCAATAAAGTCATACTTTAAATGTATATAAAAGATATCTTTTCTTCCATGTCCTTTGCCAATATTTGTATCTACACCAGAGTCACAACTGTGAAAACATCGATTTCCACAGAATCTCCCTCAGTACTTAGGGGGGAGCATGACGAGTGAGTAAGGAATTTAGAGTCATTCTGGGATGAAGAAATCGATGCAAGTCCTTTGTCCAGCTGCTTTCTGAATTGCAAGCATCAGCTGTGGATTTCACAGGGAAAAAAGTTGAAATGCTTAAGGCAGCCACTGTGCGGACTGAGTCAGCTCTGTTTCTCACGCATCCAAAACCCTTCTAGTTAGACGCCATCATTAGGGAAGTTGAGAAATTCTATAACTCAGAAGAGGAAAGCTGGTTGAGAAATGATTGACAGTTTATCTTCCCAAGGAGCATTCTGAGCCTCTCACAAACCTTCAAAGCCACACAATTACACAAAGATTCAACAAATACGAAACTAAATTCGAATGCAAAACTAGGATAAAGAAAGCCAGTTGTTTTAGATCTACTTGTGAACTCCAACTTTTCAAAGGGATTGCAAAAAACTAAGACTTTCTAAGTTCTGCTACACATGTTAGGCTAGATGGCATTAAGATATTCTAATGAGGATCTAGCCTTATTAAAATTTTTGATTACTAAACTTTTTGTTTATGTATGAAAGTCTTTGCCTCTGCTACTTTACCTCTGTTAGCATTCTGATATTCTGATCTCTTCACTCTTTTTAAACTAATTTTTCACATCCCAACTTAAATGTTTAAATTTAATGTCTCTCTCTCTTTTTCCCTCTCATTCTCTCTCTCTCTCTCTCTCTCTCTCTCTCTCTCTCTCTCTCTCTCTCTGTGTGGGGGGGTTCCCTTAGTTTTGGTGGTGGTGGCCACACATGCCACGGTGCACATGTGGAAGTTAGATGACAACCTTGAGTGTCAGTCTTCCCTTTTCCCTTCTTTGGCAGAACATCTCTCATGTTTCTAATCACTGCATTGCATATCAGCTTGCAAAAATTCTGGCTGCTTTTCCTACCCCAGCCTTCTATCTGAGCACAGAAATCCCAAGATTAGAGATTTGAGCCATTGTGTCTGGGTTTCTTTTGGATTCTAGCTTGAACTATTCTCACTGGGCTTCTGCTCCTAGCTCTTTAACTGGTGAGCTCTCCCCATAACTCCTTGCTTCTCAATTTGGAAGCAGTTTTCTCAGAGGAGTCCTCTGTAAAATCCTACCGGAAATACCTATATTAGATTTTTTTTTTCAGATGCCCCCCAACCCCGTTATTTTTTTCAACTATTCTTCTTAGATCTGTTGCAAATCCTGATTTCTATATGACGTCTCTCTTATATATAAGGCATCCCTAGTGAATACTTGTATTCCTCTGTCTGTCTTTTGCTGTGAGCTTGTAATAGTTTTCTATTCTATTTCTATTTCTCCATTACAAATATGTATTGACTATAATAGTTCTCATTTGATTAATAAAGGTGTGTTTGAACCTAGTTGCAGTGATCACAGTTCAAAAACACAATTTTTTTGCTTGTGCTAACCTAGATAATAGTATATTCCCTACATATTTATTATGGTCCTTCTGTGAATCAAATTATACTAGTGTTCCCAGTCTGTCTTGGCTGGGTCTGTAATCCACTGGTATTGTATACCTAGCATACATATGACTCTAGATTACATCCTTAATAGTAAGAATAGGGAGGGGAAAGGGTGGGGAGGAGAAGAGAGAAGAGTGGAGAGGAAGGGAGAGGAGAGGAGAGAAAGCTGGAGTGGGGGGAGAGTGGTGAAAAATGAAAGGAGGAGAACCTAGGAAAGAGGAGAGGATCCAAGGGAGAAAAGAGAAAGGAAGGTAGAGGAAGAAGAAGGTGGAGAATGAGTGGAGAGAGATTAGGAAGTTGGAAGAGTTTTAGGATGGATCATAACACTCATTATAAGTTATTATATATAAAATTGTCTTAATTTTCAGTTCCTGTTCAATTTGTACTAATAAGTATTGAAGGACTGGGGATGCACTTCACATGATAGATTGCTTGCCTAGCATGCGGAAGGCCATGGGATTGATCTCAAGTACGATATGAACAAGATATGATGGCTCATGCTTGTAATCGTAGTACTGGGGATATGGAAGTAGGAAGATCAGCAGTTCAAGGCTATCATCAATTAGTACTTCAAAATCAACCAGAGAGTGTGAGAACTTGTGAATGGTGAGAGATCAGCAAAGTTTAACTTAATTGAAACTATTTGTAAGTTAACATATTTAGAAGGTTAAAATAAAAAACAAACATTTGTTAAATCATATCCTGGTCCACTGGTTCATAAATTCTATCAGATTTATTTCTCGTATAACATATACAAGTAGAGTTGATATTGTGTATTCTGTTGACTCATTCGTGTCCAGATCATTTAAGATACCAAGTTATCATCACTTGGAAAATCCTTATGAGTCAACACAAGCTTACTCAAGAAGCACAGAGACGGTGCAAGTATGTCCACTTGCACAGATAAATAGGCAGAAGCCAGATTGGAGACAATGTATTTCTATGTTAGTAAGTAGTCTTTAGCAATTTGGAAAATGATGTGTAGTTTTTATGAATACTCCGAATACTGTAATAGACTTCCATGTGTAAAAATTACCTCCCATATGTGATCAGTTTATGTAATCCCATGCAGTTTAGATACGGTAATACATTAATATTTTATACTTCTTAGGTTTTAGAATTCTATTATGTCTCTTGACAACATTTTACTCTTCTGAATATTTGCTTTCTTTCATATTGATTTCCAATTTGTAAACCAGTTTTTACTACTATTTTTTTTCCTTAAAATACCAGGCCCATCCAAATGTATTCACACTGTTAGACAACACAAGAAGACTGCCTTGCTGATCTGCTTCAGATTTATCACCATGTGCCTCTAGTTAGCATCCTTAATCCTCCAGCCAAAGTGGAACCCTCTCAAAGGAGAAAGGCTCCCAGAAAGTCTACTAATCTGCCCCCCCCCCCCCAATGAGACTTCTTAAGTCAAACTAATTACAGTGAGGTGCACCTATCTCAAGTAGTGTAAGTATACAAAAGGAGCACATGTGGCCAAAAGGCATTTCCTGCAGCAGGCTTTTGAGATTAGCCTGCTACCCTAACAAATGCTGTTGCCCTTCAGTTTTCTGCTTACAATGTATGCTTACTCCTGCAGCTTCAGCTCCTTCATTCTAAGCACTTTGATATGTGTGATCAGCCCAGTGAATTTCTTCGAATTGCCATAGACTAGTGGAATTTCGCTGGAGTCTGGGAGCACTTTGTTTAATTATAGGTTGAAGTTGCTTGCCAAATTAGAGACACAATCTCTTGTGGGTTCAAGGATGGTGTTCTAACCTGTTTATTTTATTTTCAGTGTTCTATTAATCTCAAATGATATGTTTCTCGAAAAAAATGTAGCTTTAAATTTACTTGAAAGCATTGCCTATAAATCTTATCTTTGAATTGGAAAAGTTCACTGATACCAGCATGGGGTTGGGAAAGCCTTTGTGTTTAGATCATTTGCTTTTGCAAGTCACTTATCTGTGATTGCGCATGATGGCCCAGCGGCATTTTGTTTCTTTCTATTTACCTCAAACAAAATGAATTGTAACCTTCCCTTTAAAGTAGTACATTCCAAAGTTCACTGATTGTACAAGGCCTTCTTTCTTTAAAAGAGGCCCCAAATGCAGAAATCAAAGAAACATTTGAAGTCATTCAGGGTTAAATTACTTTTCATCTGAACCTTTGTAAGGTACCTGGGATTTCCTTTTCATTATTTATGCTTGCCCAAAGTTAGCTTTATTTCTCTTTCGTGTCCATTCCACCACTTTTATGAAAAAAATTCTCCCTCAAGAGTAATTTCAATTTTCATTCCTAGTCGGAGTCCCTAATGGTGATTGTGTATTGTTTTTGTTTAAAGGTCCAGTGCTTAAATCAAATAGCAGTTGGTAACATCTGACCTCTTCAGTTTTTATCTCCTAAAACCCAAAGAATTTGATAATATGGTAAATCGTACACTTGTAAAATAATCTGGTGTACATTCACAGAATTACTACCAGATGGTACAGGATTTCTCTTCTTTAAATCTTAAAAACGTAGGTGCTCATGGTAGCTCAATTTATAGAAAAATGATTGAAAATAAGGAAAATTCGTCTCCTTGAGCAGATAAAGGAACCCATTATTTCTTATGCTACCTTTTGCAGTCTTCTCTCATCCAGCTACATCACACCACCCTACAGAACCCTGCCTGCATCACGCTTGCAAGGATTATATCAGATTTACCCATCCTCCTTACAGAAGCCTGTGAATATTCTGCCCCAACTGGAACCATGCTATCATAATAAAGCTCGTGGTTACCTGGACTCAAGAGAGCCATTCTCTCTGCACAGTGAGTGACTGTGGGATGTTTCCCTAACTCCACATTCTGCAAAACAAGGTGTGCAATATTTTCTGTAAATATGCACATTTATTCTGTGACCTCTAGATGGATTAAGGGCAATTAGGCTGGATTTCCTGATCTGACAGCCTTAAATCTGCCATGTGCTGAAAGGGGGACCCTGAGTCTAACACACTGGCGAAGCACTGGGATCACATTTATTTGTTCATCTAGTCACTCCGGTTCAGTATATCCATCCACTTGCATGATATTACTGATTTATACCTTATGCCACAGGAAGCCAAGAAAATATAAGCTTCTCATCTCTATCCAAAAGAAAACCAACTAGAGAAGCTTTGCTTTGTATGTGTGCATAATGGGAATCCAGGGCACTTACAGAATGATCTGAAAGAAATTTTTTATATTCCTTGTTAGTTGCCTCATCCAAAAAACAATAGAATGCATTTTCACTGTGAGTAGTTTGTAAAAGTAAAGACAATGCACACAGCAGTGGTCTATACTACAGGTGTTAAGACATCATAATTTTGATGAACTTTGAGTCACACAGATTGCTATATGAAAATATTAGAATATTGATTAAACCTGTCACAGACTTGATGAAGAAAGGTTCATGTACTTACTTGCCTACACAGAACCATAGAAGTAATTTTGCCCATAAGACAGTGATTTTTCTTTCAGAGGTCATGGTTTTGTGATTATTAAGTCATTTAAAATTCCTAGACAAACATCAAAGAATTACATGCATTTGTTTGGGAAAGTGATCAGAATTAGAATTTGTCTTCCACAGTGTAGTATAAGAGTCTGTTATGAACTTGAGCTCTAGAATATTAACCATTGTCTGGAGAATGAAAGCTGATATCATTTGATATACATCCCGTTGCCATGGGAAAATGTAGATAATATATTTTCTACATAGTTGCTGTGCATTTTAAGTGCTAAAGTTAAGGCAAAAGTGCTATTCATCACAGAATGTATATCATGTTTGTAAAATAAGCCCCCCCCCAAAAAAGAGGGTAAATTGCATTTTACCTGTGATTTTATTTTGCTCTTTAATCTTCCCATTGGACAGCATTACTTCTGACACACACACACCCAATGGTAATGCCAAAGCTCCTGGTTACCATTTTGTCTGGAAGCAACCTAGAATTTACAAAATTCTGATTTTTCAACTCCCAAGTTTGAACAGTATAATTTAGACATGGGTCAAGAACAATTGTGGCCCCTTGGTGATTAGGCCGAGGTCAGGAGCAATCAGTAGATCCATTATAGCAATCTACAGTCCCTTGGTACTCTCTACACTGCATTTCTCTTTGGTGTGTTCTCGTTTTGGCCATGGAATTGAACCACATATGATTGCAAAGAGTATGTCTTCGATGCCAACCCAAATGGTTTTTTGAAATAAATAATTTTTCCTCCCTTGTTTTGTGTTCATAGATCACTATAGAAGTAGAAGCCCACAGGAAACATGTATTTTTACTTTTCATGTATCATGAGTTCATCACTAGTTGTCAAGAGCTGTGTGTGGCTAATCCTCAAACTTAATGCAAGAATTTGAACTATCATTCAATCTTTGTGTTCTCAAAAGATCACATCCACCCTACTTGGGTAAATAAGTGATCATTCTTCATAAGTATATAACATATATATACATATATATGTGTATATATATATATATTAAAATACATAATGTTGGGAGATATGGGAGAGATTTATTTTCTCATGTATCCCCCTCCCCCCACCTTTTTTTTAGGTTTTTCCAGACAGGGTTTCTCTGTGTATCTCTGGCTGTCCTGGAACTCACTCTGTAAATAAGGCTAGCCTTGAACTCACAGAGATCCACCTGCCTCTGCCTCCTGAATGCTGTGATTAAAGGCATGCACCAACATGCCCAGGAATTACAGACTGCTGTGAACTGCCATGTGGGTGCTGGGATTTGAACCCTGGTCCTTTGGAAGAATAGCCAGTGCTCTTAATCACTGAGCCATCTCTCTAGCTCCCTCATGTATCCCTTAAATGACTGAGGCACAGAATTGTCAAATAAATGAGATAAATTCTAGCATAGTATTGTGTTCAATAAAAGAGAAGCAAGAAGTTGGCTGTATGAGTTTTGAAGTTATATCTCTATTCTTATATGCTCAATCTTCTGATTAATTAACCAGTTAATTAACTAAACTGCTTGCTTGCAAGTTTCTCTTGTCCCTCTTTGATGTTTTGAGATGAAAACACCACCAGCTGTAGATCAAACTTTACTTAAACCTGCAGCTTTTACAAGAGTGTTTATACTTGTATAGAATCTTAGCTAACCGTACTAGATGATTCTGTCGCTCTTTTATATTTGCAAATCGAAAATGCTTTTTACCAAGTCCAAGCATCTCTGCTACACTCAACTATGGGTCTCTGTCTTCAGAATATAAGTGAATGTTACAAATTACACTAGTTCCCTGGAAAAAGAATTATCTTCGCAAAGTATTTGGTGGTGAAGGAAATCCTCACACTCAAGCAAAACTGTAGAGAACAAGTAACCCTAACAAGGCTGAGAAAAAAAAATGGATTTGCTGTTGGAAAAGTGTTTTCAGCTGGTGTCCTTGCAACTCAAAAGAGCCAAGAGTTTAAAAATGAGCTTTTCTCTTCTCAAATACTATGAACATTTGTCATCTTTATTTCTAGAGCGTAGTCATAATTCCTCCATAGACTTTTATTTCAGTCTGTCTTAGCAGTGACTATATGTAAATTCAGAATTATAGCCAGATGGCTGGATGAGGTGATAAAAAGCAAACTTGGTTTTGTGGGAGAGTGAAAATAGCCCATAAGACTTCGTTTTTACTTTTAAAACAGCAGGACATTGTTTCATGAGACCTGTGAAGGAAATAATGCATTAAGTTTAATAGCTGTGGGCTAAATTAATTTTTCATATCCAAGCTGAATACGACCACGTAACCTGCCTAGAATTTTCGTAGTTGTAAAAGCCAATCAGCTCCCTTGCTTTTAGGAGATGGCCTGCAAAGGCTACTTTATGATAAAACCACTCTTTATATTGCTTGCTTTTCACAGGATTCATTTTGGGGTTCTAATCTAAATGGCGTGGGGATCAGACACCTGGGGAATCAGCTAAAAGCTTATGCTGGGTCATCTGCTTTCCATTTTGTCAGCAGTCCTCAGTTGCCGGCTGGAGTTTGGAATATTATGAATTAGAGAGACTTTTCTCCCTTGATTGTTTTAGGCACCATCCTGTAGTAGTGGCCCAAGAAAGTGGATTTGCAAGAGGAAATGTAAATTCAAGTCTTCTGTTTTTGTCTTTGAGCACCACCTAAGCCAGCAAACTAGGTAGGCATTAGGAAGCCTGTGTTGTTTCTTCTTCTCCTTCTCCTCTTCCTTCTTTTGTTTTCTTGTTCGAATAACGCTTTATGAGTAGGTTCTCTGGTGGTGTGCTCTCACCGTACAGAAAGGTCCTAATTTACCCCTCACAATGAAAAGCATTCTCTCCCTTTAACTTAACTGCGTCTCGGCAAGGTGCCTCCCACTTGCCTGCAATTAGCTAGGCTAGATGTAGTCTGTCATCAAATTATCATAGGTGCACTTCTGCTGCTTCGGAACAACCCACTACCAATTTATAAATTGCTCAGAGGAAGCAGTGAAGTTCAGTAAGAGACGGAAGCAGCAGAAAACTGCAGCTGCCACAGTCCTAGACAGAATTCTCCCTGGCCTGTGTTCTCAGCTGGCAGCCCCCCCAAGCTGTGTGGAGAGCCACGTGCTCCCACTGGGATAATTGCTTTTTCTGCATGAGGCTCTTGTTGCTCCTTTCTGATGATCAAGTGTGTTTAAACTCCTGGCTGAAATCATGTTGGTTTTCAGATGGCGTTGTTGTAAAGTGTATCAGCAAACAAACGAAACTGGATCATGTGCTCTTGTATGTCTGCAGCTCAGGCAAATATAGGATGCCAAAGAAAAGATCGTAATTGCCTGCTTTCCCTAATTCTTCTCTGAAGAGAATAAAGATTTACATGTTATGTTCCTCCCCCCACCCCTTGGGATGCTGTCCCCCTTATGTCAGGAGATTAAATGTAGAAAGGTAATGTGATTGCTTCCGGTTTGCTCTCATATTTTCTGCCCAGTGTGTATGCTCTTGCCTGGCCTTTTGTTATGAAAGTTTATTTTGTATGTGTGTTCAATTCCCAGCAGCACTATTTATACTTTAAATAGACTGTGAAAAATGAAATTGACAATGCCAATGAATTAGTAAAATAAAGATGAATAATTCTCACTATCAAGCCAACTTTATTTTTTTATGATGAGGTTGAAATCTGGCAGCTTTGATTTTTTTTTTCAACCTAAAGCAAAATAATATCTGGCTAATAATAGTTTTCATCCATTATCTTCTTTTGACTCGTCTCAGGACACAGCTGCTCCCTTTTTGTGTCTGGTCAGGAGTATGCCACAACTTTTCCTACTAGCCACTGTGGGCCACATGGAACCAGAATGTCTTTTAATTTGAAAGTGTCAATGAGAACTATTTTAAACAATTAATGTTTTCTTCCACTTTTCTATCCTTTTCCTCCTTTTCAGTCTTCTCTGCTCCCTCCTGTGTACGGATAGAAATAGCCACAAGGAGAAATGAAAGTTTTGCTTTTATTTATTTATTTTTCAATGAGTCAGTTGTCAATAGTTTTTTAAAAACAAAAAAAGTAAGTTAACTTATAGTCAGCTTTGCTAATTCAGGAGAACTGTAATGTGGCTGTCTCTAGCTTATTACTGCTATTCATTGAAACACTTGCAATTTGAGATCTTCATGAGATAATTTTGTCATAGGTACAGATAGCATTTGAAGTCATATTTTGTATAATTAAATTAGCACATATGACTAGGCTATAGACAAATTAATTTTTGAAATTTATCTTACATTTAAGAGAAGTATGCCTTTCTTGATACTCTATGAGACAAGAATTGCCTAAATTATCTTTAAATTAATTCTATTTTTTTATTACTGTGAGACATTTTGGAATATTTATCCAATCCTTTGTCATTTGTATCGTAGAATTATGTTACCATTATTGTTTTGTTTATTTTAGAAAGCAATGAACTAGGATTACTACTACTATTTTATTATTACGCAGGGTCTACAAGTGCTGCCTAGGCTGCTGTGCAACTCACTGGCTTAAAACCAACAGTAATCTTCCTGCTTCTGAAGTACTGTGGTTACTGTGTGATACTGTGTGAGCCAACTTTCAGTGCATTATTTTTGAAAAATGGTCTGATTTCCTGGTAGAATATAAGAATGCTTTCATCTGAACTGCCCAACATTAAAGGTTAAAATTACTTTTGTAGACCCGGGTGTGGTAGTCCCTGCCTTTAATCCCAGCACTCAGGAGGTGGAGCCAGGTGGACCTCTGCTAGTTCGAGGCCAGCCTGGTCTACAAAGCAAGTTTCAGGACAGCCAGGGCTATTAAACAGAGAAACCTTGTCTCAAAAAAAAAAATTACTTTTGTAGACCTATTCAAAAATAAAATTCTCAGGGCTGGAGAGATGGCTCAGCAGTTAAGAGCACTGTCTGCTCTTCCAGAGTTCTGGAGTTCATTTCCCAGCGACCACATGGTGGCTCACAACCATCTATACTGGAATCTGATGCCCTCTTCTGGCATGTAGGGAGCACATGCAGATAGAGCTCTCATATATATAAAATAAATATATAAATCTTTAAAAAAAAAGATAAAATTCTCATTCCTCCCTTTCTATATTCCATGTTTAAGCAAGGTATTATTTCTTTAATTGAATTTTATTTTTGTACTGTGATTGGATTGGTGCCAATTTTTAGAGAAGAGTTGTTTGTGTGTGGCAGGGATGGGGGTGTGCTGGTGTGTGGGTGTGACTCTTCCTTGTATGTTTCTGTTGAAAGAAGTCTTAGGGAACCTTTTGAGACTGTTATGCAAAGCAGGAAGATGGGTCAGCAGGTAAAAACACGTGCTACCAAGACTGAGGACCCAACTTCAGTCTCGCATGTGATTTTTCTGGCCTTCACATGCACCAATGTGCCACATATATCTCACAAAATAAGTAAACAAACTCATCAAAAATATTATTTTAAAAAATGTCCTTTAGGATGCCTCCAAGGAGTCAGGGACTGTGAATAACTGGCCATTTCGGTGGCCTGCATATCATTGTCACTGGCACCTGTGACAATACATAGAGAGTATTAGTGTCATTCACAACAGCCTGTTTTGAGTCTGTGGGTCAAGGATCTAAACAGAATTGACAGCACTCCTGATTAAGGAGAGTTAGGAGTCATTTAGGTATGATACTGTCACTCAAAACTTATCAATTACCTCGTGTCTTATGTACAATATAAAAGTAGTTCCGTGAGAAAAGAATTCGATTTTTACAAGACAAAATCACTTCCAAGCTCAGGTACGTTAGAGAAGTTTTCTTCTTGTGTTAATCACACTTGGCAAAACCTTGCTGAGTTTTGGAAATACACCCTGAGTATTTCCAAGCTTTTGGTATTCTCAAAGTCTGTGAAAATGAATCACTGTACAATTTCTCAGTGGTGTGAGGGTACTTATGTGTGTCTTATATGTATTGTTTAAAATATCATTCTCTGTTAGGATTCTATTCTGTTGTTCAAATATATTTCTTACATGGTTTTTCTAAAGGACACAAGGTTTTGAATGGGAAAATCTATTAAAGGATATGGGATAAATTATAGGACAGTTTGCTGGTTAGCAATTTGAAATCAACTTTGAAGCCCTTAATATAATTAGTGGTTTCATTTTTTGGTCTGTTGAATTCAAGTCACATTAAGTTAATGTAATTAAAAGCAGAAAAGATTTTGTGTAGCCAAACTAGTTAATTAGCCCCAGTTGGCTTAGTATGTTAACCCAGAGGTGTATGGAGAATGTTGAAGAGGTGATAGAGGAAAAAAAAAAATCCTGTGTAACAGACACTGCAAATCATCTGACTTGCTTTAGGGTAGAAAATGGAGGAGTAGCAAGGAGTTCATGCTGAGTTCATCTTTATTTTTGATAGGAAAAACTGACTGTGGGGTAAGCTGTCTACCTATAGGATAGACAGATCAAAAATCTTACTTAATTTTCTCCTTTCCTCCCTTCCTCCCTCCCTTTCTTAGAAGCATGCCCCTTCTTTGTGTTCGGAGATAATTAGCTTTCCCCACTATGCACTGGAAATAAGAAGTACTTATTGGGATTGTTTTTTTTTTTTTTTTTCCTTAAAGGCATTACAGTTACTGTCTTTGCTTTTGGTGGATCTTTCATGTGAGACCATCTATACTGTCACTCAATAGTGACAGTTCCATGAAGATAAAAGGGTTAGAAAAAGAGCTTGCCTCCTGTTCCATAGAAATATGTAAGTGCTTGGAGAGAATCCCTCCCCCAAAGAAAACAATCATGTCTAGTTTCTCTTAGGGAGATCTCCTAGTGTATTAAGATACTATGTATCAACCACATGAAAGGTTTCCTTACCTTAATATCTCAAACATCCTTTAACCCTGGAAGCTATGCTAAAGAAAAATATCACGTTTTGAGATATTTGAGGTTTTAAGTTTTAACACCTTCTCTCCCCTCCTCTATCTCTTTCCTGCAAAGGAGGGGGCCAAAGAGGACCTCTCTCTTTGCTTTTATTTCATCAAGTATGTACATAGCTGAGCCACTCCCCACCCCCCAAAATACTGTCTGTGGCTTATGGAGATGGGGATGTCTAATGTGGGTGTGGCTGGTAAGGTACATGGTAATGAGGAAGACCACCACCCCCACCCCCCACCCCCACCCTGGGTTTTTGACAGAGACGGTATGCCAGTGCATTGTCTGAATTCTTAGCAAGTTCAGCAGCCCCCTCCCCACCCAGGATTATGTTAATTGAAGTCTCTGGGCTGCACTTCACTGTTTAACATTATGTCTGTTCATTATACAAACTAGTTTTTGATAGGTTTACAATTTGGCTGTCAAATCCAGCTGTAGGAAGAGACCTGCCAAGAAGCATTTTCCAAGCTTGTGCTCTCTCCACATTTATAGTGTTCAGTGGGTGTTAGACATAGTTTCCCTTTCTGTGGAGAGAAAGGAAATGTCATTTTTTGAAAATGTTGAAAGGGGCACCATGGTTTTTCATGTAGAAAGCTGGTGTACACTTACAGTGTTTTTATGTGACAACGCAAAATACAGACAGATAACTGGAGTGGATTCTTGAAAGCTAGCGTGTTGATCTGATCAAGGTGCGAGTACTGTGGCAATGTGTTTCCCATTTTATTGAAAACTGCAGAGCACTGTATCTTCTTCCTGTGTGTGGTCAAAGAGAGTTGTGAGTTTCGCATAGCTGCATTTCGGTGTAGCCATTGCTATACTACGAAAATCAACTGACCTTGCTGAAATGGAGACTGTAATTGTTCCTCCATTATTTTTGACTCATGGATTGTCCTGTTTTGTTGCTTGCCTCTTGTTAGTTTTTTTTTTTAACTCTACACCTATGAATAATTTCATCTATATGTCTATTTTGAAAACTTCAGACATTCTTGCCATGTTGTCAAGTTGCACTTGGGCACACACACTTGAGAAGCAGATTTCTGTGAGTTCCAGGCCAGTCCGGTCTGTGTAGTGAATTCCAGACCAGGACTACATAATGAGGCCCTACCTCAAAAACAAAGCAAGAAGATGCATTTTTTGATGCATTTGTACCAATAGGGTTTTATTGGTGGGGGCTGAAGGTTATATATTGAAGAAGTACATATAGCCATCTGAGAAATCTCATATTTTTAAAAAGTGAAATAAAAAGTTCTTATACTATCTCATTTTGTGTCATACTTCCTTTTCTTGTTTAAAACTGGTATTTATCATTTGTTCACAGTTAGGAGTTTAGGACCAAGCTTCCTAATTTCAGAAACATTAACAATGTGAAATGAGTAAGTCTTTAAAGTGGAGAATGACTGCGTAGTCTTGGAGTTTTAGCACTGCATCTGACCTGGCCTCTCCAGCTACCACTCACACTGCGCTTTGCTCCCTTTTCTGGCAACCAAGTCATCTCCAGATACTGCAGCAGTCCCTAATGAGGCAGTAGGGTGATGGTCCCCACTGAAAATCCTAAATTGGGAGGTATTGATAACAACATGGAAAGCCTAAGAACTACCTCTCTCTAACTGAATTGTTTTGTGTTTTTAAAGTCTGTAAAATACATGCTCATAAAATAGGAACACTTTGCCTATTTATATTCAATACTGAAACATGAATTTATGACAACAGAGCACGTCTCCTGATTAATTAAATTGTAAGCTCTGTCCTAGGATTAACAAACTTACTGGGGTTGGAATTGTAAGAACTAGGTGTGTAAAAGAAACTCTTTAAGATCTCCCAGCTTTCTTCTAGTGTCAGTCTCAGCTGTTGTTCCCTTCCATCCTCTCACAGTTGGAATTATTCCATAGCTGAGACTCTCCCAGCAGCTCTCCTATAATTTTTATTAGTTAAATTCCCCTCCTTCTCCATTTGTATGTAATCTTTCAAAATAGAATAACATCAGGCTGTAATATATAATGTTAATTGGAGCCCCATGTGTACAACATCAAGTTGATTTAAGATTCTACATTCCCGAGCATTTAAAAATGGTAAAAGTAAATAAATACTACATGAGATGAAAACTGTAGAAATAAATCTCTGCATTTGGAAGTTGCTTGTGTCGTCACCCGTTAGTGCTCATTCTCCTACATTTTGACTGTGTTTAAAAATTATTCTCTAAGCCTTATGTTTGTTGTAGATAAGCACATTGACTTATTGACTTTCTGATCAGAAGGAATGTTGAAGGCATTTGTTGGTTTCCTCTTTTTTTCTGTTAGGTTAATTTAATAGTGTTTGTGTTATGTCTTCTAAAATGAACTTCTTTCCTAAGTATGCGAGGTCATGTAAAGTTAGACTCTGGGGCATAAGAGCAAGGTCTCCACATGCTGTCCACACTTATAGAACCAACAGGAGGATATGTGGAGCACACCTCAGACCCTTCCATTTCGGTAAGAGAGGGTTTTGTTCACCTTTCTGTTGAAGTGAGTGTGTTTCCCTCAATTTTTAGAGTTGCTTATGTGAGTGCTTCAACATGAGCATGTAATAAAAGGGACAATATATCTGCTCAGGATGGGAGTCATTTTCTGATATCCTACTGGCTCTCAATCTCAAGAACTCAAGTTTATTAAATGCTAATTTATTAAGTAATATTATGATAATGAGTTACATATTGTTATGTTTACTGTCCCTAGTGTCCCTCACAAAGCCAAAGAGACAGACGCTGCCCAAAATATCAGCCCTGTTCCAACTTGCTTACTGGACAAGTCTCTTTCATCTCACACACACACAAAAAAAATGTTGCTTTTTCTTGGACATCATGGCAAATTCTAGGGCCCTCAAGAGGAATTAGAGGCTCACTTACAAGGTTTCTTTTCATAGTTCAGAGTCAAGATGACCTGATTTTAAAAGTATAATTAAAGCGTACTATGGCTTGCATAATAGAAACAGGAAGCAGAAAGATTATGCTTTTCTGTTCCTCGGGTCCCTTTCATTAAAAGTAAGGTTATTATAACATTTACCCTTATCGTTCTCATAACAAGGTGATAGTAAAGAACATGCTAACTGTATGTATACACGTAAATATGCATAAGATACCTGACAGAACACAAATTAGTCAATATTATGAACTATGAACTATTAAGAACTTAAGTTGGGTCTGCCATTGACTTGTTCTTATTGTTGTTTGTTTCATTTTGTTTTTCTTTTGTTTGTTTGTTTTCAGCCATCCTACAAGAGTTAGAATTTGGAGGCATTTTTAAAAGGGGAAGCATGAAAAATTTCAAATGACTGTCCATAAAGGAGTAGTTTGAAAGTATTTTGTAGTAAAGCCGTGTAATCCAATTGATACTGAATATCTGTGTATGGTTTGTTCAACTTAAAATGTAAAAACACAGTCTCATTTAGTTGAAAATGTAAGCTGCAGAACAAACTATATGATCCTACTTTTGTAAAATTGTGTGGCTGTGCATATGTGTGTATATACATTGGTTATTCCCAAGTACTTTGTATCACTATTTCATTAGCATAACTTCCAGATAGGACACCAGTATAGGCATGATGCCAAGAGTTTGTGACTGGATTGGTGTTTATATTTCTCCATTAGTATCTTACAGAATACCTTACCATACCTAAGACACTTGTACATAGGTGTGAGGGCTCTATGTAGGCACCAGCTCAATTTATCCATGTTCAATGAGTTGTGTAGGTGTTTCCTTCAGCAATGGGCCTTGTAGTTAATTTGTGGAGAGCAACCTATAGTCTTAGCAGCAGCCTGTGTTGTCTAGGGGTTTCTATCGGAACCCATTGGCCAACAACTCAATTACTTGTAACCCATTCCCAATACTGGAAGCTTCATTTTGTGATTAATGATCTCCAGTTTGGGCTCTGTCTCCCCAATTATTTGGCAATCCATTTAAGTCACCTTCATATATGTATTTATTTTAGGAAGCTTCTACTTCTATTAGATTTCCATACCACCCCTCAAATGGTCCTCAATTTTAGCTGTCTCACCCACATTCTACTCCTTGCTCCTATCCCCCATTCCCCTCCATGTCTGGTCCTCCCATTCCAGTTCCCCTGCATCCTTCCAGAGCTTTCTATTCTATTTCTCTTTCCTAGAGAGATCTATCTGCGCCACACCCACTCCACCTAGTCACTTATTTTATATCTCATTTCTGTGGTTCTCCAATTGTATCTTAGTTAACATTGGCTTAACAGGTAATATCCACCTATAAGCAAATGCATACTGTATTTGTCTTTCTGGATCTGGGCTACCTATTTTGTGGAATAAATAGAGGAGTATTGACATTAGCTACTATTTGAAAGTATGGTAGCATTATGCACTAAAATTACCTGGCCATAGGCTTTGTTTCATTTATTTATTTATTTACTTATTTACTTACTTACTTATTTGATTTGATTTTTTTTTGTTTTATTTTTGGTTAGGAGACTTTTAACACCACTTCTATTTCAGTAAGGATTGTAGGTCTATTTAAATTGCTTATCCGATCTTGACTTAATTTTAATAAATGGTTTAGGTCTAGAAAACTATTTCTTTTAGTTTTTTTTTTTTCCAATTTGGTGGAGTATAGATTTTTAAAGTGTGATCTTCTCTGGATTTCCGCAGTGTCTGCTTTTATGTCCCCTTTTCATTTCTCATTTTGTTAATTTGGATATTCTCTCTCTACCTTTTAGTTAATTTGGATAAGGGTTTGTCAACCTTACTATTTTTCTAAAAAAGAAATTTTTTCTTGCTTTCTTTCATTGATTCTTTGTATTTTTTGTTTTCCTCTTTTATCTATTTTAGCCAAATTTAATTATTTCTTGTCATCTATTCCTTTTGGGTGTGATTCTTTCTTTTTGTACTAGATCTTCCAGGTATTCTATTAAGTTATTAACTTAACTCCAACTTTTATGTAGGCAGTCAGTGCTATGAACATTCCTTTTAGAGCGACCTTCATTATGTCATAATTTTTGTTTGTCATTCAATTCTAGGAAGTCTTTAATTTCTGCCTCAACCCATTTTTCATTCAGTAATGACTTATTCCATTTCGATGAGTGTGTAAGCCTTCTGCTATTTAATCTGTGGTGGTCATATAGAGTACATGATGTTATTTCAATATTTTGTTTTCTGATGTGATTTTCTCTGCATTTGAATATGTGGTCAGTTTTGGAGAAAGTTCAATGAGGTGCTGAGAAGAAAGTCTATTCTTTTGTGTTTGGGTTAGATAGTCTGTCAATCTCTCTTAGGTCCATTTGGTTTATGACATCAGTTAGCCTCAGCATTTCTTTGTTTAGTTTTGTCTGGAAGATCTATCTACTGAAAGTTTGGAGGAGAAGATATGTGTTGTCTACTGCTAATAGAGGCAGAGTGGGAAGGGAGGCCACAGAAGATGCTCTACTGTAGAGCTGGAGATCAGACTGGTGAATTGGATTTAGAGGAACAGAGGGCGAGGCTAATTTTACTCAGTTTATTTGACTTTCTGTATGATTTGGGGGAAGACCATTACACTTGTTGCCCATTAAGTCCCCCCCCAAAAAAAAACCTATATGGGAAAGGAGACTCTGTTATCAAAAGTAAGATATTAGTATGCATTGGAAAGTAAGACATATTCCTTTAAAACAACTCTAGCAAACTAACTAGAGACATTTTTCTATGCTTAATAATACTAGAATATGAATATTTCTATTACTTATAGCTGATACATATTGTATATTGATTATATTCCTTTAGTACTTAAAATTTCACCTTTTTTCAACTTGTTAACTACTTTTCTTCATTTAAGTTTTGCGGTTTGCATCTAATTTAAACTATGAAAATATTTAGTAGATTTGAAACATAAATTAACACTTATATTGACGAGTGAGACTTTTCCAGATGTGTAGGTAAATAAAGTGTTTTTCTTCTTTCATATTGTACATTTGGAATTCATTTAATTTAAAGATGCTGCTAATATATACAGCAAATCATATTTGCCAACTGTATTATTTCATTAGGGTTTAATTTACTTGATTAGAAAGTGGCCTTTGTTTATGAAGATCTCAGCTCCATTAACAGTTAAAGACATTTTAATAATATCCATGTCAATTGTTTTGGTTTGTTTTTGTTTCTGTTTTGAAGATACGAGGAGGAAAGCTCATGATCACTTATACCCGTAAAAGTGATGCTGGCAAGTACGTTTGTGTTGGTACCAACATGGTGGGAGAAAGGGAAAGCGAAGTCGCAGAGCTAACTGTTTTAGGTAAGTGTATTTTTATCTAACGCCATCTAACTCTTACAGAACATACTCATTATTATTTTGCATCTTTATACAAAGGAGAAAAATCATCCATCAAAGTATATAAATAACCTTTTACATAAGGGAGAAAGAAATACCAGTAATCCAATATTTGGAGGAAAGAGAAGGGGTGCTAAGGAATCGGCAAAGCAGCTTGAGATTAAAAAAAAAAAAAAAAAAAAAAGCCAAAGATATGTATACCCGATTAGTATAAATACTAAGCACAGTGAGAGGGCTACTGAAGTGGGCAGCTGTGTGGGATAAATGGAAATCTATCCTTACTGAACATCCTAAGGGATTTTTGATTCAATCATTTTCTAGAGAGGCCATCATTTGTGAAGAGACCTAGTAATTTGGCAGTAACTGTGGATGACAGTGCAGAATTTAAGTGTGAGGCCCGAGGAGACCCTGTGCCTACCGTTCGATGGAGGAAAGATGATGGAGAGCTCCCCAAATCCAGGTACGGAGGGGAGTTTGACAATATGACACATGAATTTGACATTCTGTTTTGAATGAGGTCATACATGTCCAGGTCGTTGTCATGATCCTCGAGTCTGATATCATCACTTTCACTTTTTACTTCAAGAAACTGTTAAACAAATCCATCCTTTAGATTGTGATCTTTTCCATGGCTGGTGATAAGTGATGTTATATCCCCAATCCTGAACTGCAGCAATGAGCCTCAGTTCCCATGACTGGAACAGAAACAAACAATAACAAACAAACAGAACAGTGTTCTGTAGTATACTGTGTGGCCAAGCGAGGGTATGGGACACTCACTAAGCTTATGAAATGAAACCTAGATTTATGATATAATAAATTTATAACACACATATTGTGATGTATTTGCATCACACATTGAGGAACATCTGTAGAGTCAGTGTCCAGGGGTCAGGATGGAATTCTGAAGGTAATTAAAATCAGGAAGGTACTATCTTGTCTCCAAAGCTTTCAGAAACTTGCTATTGTGACTGTAGGTTGTATGTGCAGTATTCCTTAGAGAGATTTCTCTTCTTCTCGGTCAAATTTAATACTAACTTTTGCAAAGGAGGAGGTGGGAAATGAAAGATGAACGCAACATCAAACATGCAACTATAAACCAATTAAAAATTGGACTTCCTTTTTATTAGCTGTAGTATCACCAGGACAGGGTAGAAGTCAGGATTTCTTGATGTCTGTCAAAGCCTTAAATAGGAGAGGAATAAAGATCTAAGAATTAGGGAGCTTTCTGATGAGACAGTGATATAGAACATTCTGGAATTGTCATTAAACAATTGTCTGCTGTGATTATAAGCATGAGTAGATACCCAATGACATTATCAAGCTCTTTTTGCACACAAGGACTGTTGCAGTGTAGACAGAGATGTGGTGAAAAGTTTAGCATAGCTCATGTACAAAGGATGTGGTAAGCCGTCATGTGATGCCAAACTGGAGCTACTGGGGTCAAATGATGAAGAGGTTCATGCAGTGAAGAACTTCAGTTCACATTTCACATCATTGCTGAGCCACAAAATGTTATGACACATAGATTTAATATCTAAGAGTAAAATAGGCCTGTTAGAAGAGTAGACATCCCTTCATTGTAGAGAGAGGCCACCCTATTGCTGTGGTTTTAACAGAAAGAGGTAAATTTTCTAGCACATAAATGAACCTAAGGCTCCTGAATGGAGAAAAACTGAAAATATCATTAGATGACATATCTGGCTTCAGTTTTCCACACTACCCCTAAATCCTTGAAGGGCAAGGCCAAGCGGCCTTAGTTTCCCCATCCATAAAATAGTATCTGCTAGGTTGTAACCTGTTTTTTAGTATTAGTTAAAATGCATAAAACCTTTAAATTTGGGATTTAATCAATAGTCCAATGCCATTTACCATTAATTAGAGCACAGTAGCTTGAAGAAATCAATTGTTCTTTTAGAAAAATGAGTCAATTCGCATACATAAGTGAGTGCCATGTTTTAATCCTTTGTTTTTAATTGTTTAGAGGGATGGCTCTGTGTGACTTGATGCCTAAATATAGTATAGGCTCATAATTTGTAATGGTATGGCCTTCCAAGAAGAAAACTACACAACTGTGTTTTCTTTTATTATCATCAGATATGAAATCCGAGATGATCATACTTTGAAAATTCGGAAGGTGATGGCTGGTGACATGGGATCATACACTTGTGTTGCAGAAAATATGGTTGGGAAAGCTGAAGCATCAGCCACTCTGACAGTTCAAGGTAGGCAACTGAGAGGAGTTGTGTGAATGTGTGGGTGTGTGAGTGTGGTCGCTTTATCATGAGAAATACAACATTGATGCTTGCAGAATACAATACTTACTAGTTTTTATAAATGTAGACGCTATTTCTCTAAATGTTTTATGTCACATATCCACGTGGAACATTGTTGTATATTATTAAACCTTTGGAAGAAATTTAATTAAAATTTTAGAATTGTGGTAAGTTGGATGTCAAAAGACAATATGCTTTAATCTCTATATCTTGCAATATAGTGTCCTTCTAAACCTTTCAATTAAATGGTAGTTGTTTCCATGAAATCTTTATTGTAGAAAGAAAATAAGTTTTACATTGCTTCAGGCCATGTTTCAGGTCAAGGTTGTGTAAACTCTACAGTACCTGGTGGATTCTGGACCCCACAGACTGCAATGTCTGTGAACAGACTAGATAGTGTGCCACTTTCTATTCACATAATGCCTATGACAAAACAGATACTCCAAGTGTATCAATGTGAATAAATCCCATTTCCCCTTGGCTAATTTTGATGGAGACTTCCTATTGAATCTGTGTGCTAAAGTGGACAGGATGGTCAATGGGAGAAATGCCATGAAAGTTATGTGTGTCTTACCCTGATGTTTACAGATATTCTTCTCCCCACCATTGTGTTCAAAATTCAAACATCTTCATTCTTCATCATCCTTTTACCTCTTTCCATGATACTATAATGATTATTTTTATTTTTTCTAATCTGAAAACTTCTATCTTTTTTCTCCTAGTGAGAAATTCTTTATTTTGGAATTTGTGAGGGGATGACTACTAAACACATTTTATTACTGTTAAGGAGTTCCTATTCTGACAAGTATATATAGTAAACAGGGAGTATGGCCATACACCACTTAGGTTGTTTGAGGCTAAGATTAGTAACACTTGGGGCTGTCATGTCTTCTGAATGCTATCTCTTCTAAAGCTATTAAGAATAAAAAGATGGCTTTTGAGAGACTTTCTCTACAGTGGGTGTTCACAAAAGAGCCTGTGGACTTTTCACATTAAAAAAAAAAAGGAGAAGAAGAAGAAGAAAAAAAAAAAAGGAATATTTCCTTCCTGTCTCCAAAGGGTTTTTAGCTGAACCTCATAAAAACAAAAGAAGAAAAAAAGATTAAGAACAAACATTGAATTTCTAAGGCCTCAGCTACTCTTCCTTAATCTAAATTAGGCTTCACACTCTTACTCAGGCTAAAACTGTGTGGAAAGAACACCACTTACTTTTAGAGAAAGCATAAATTCAAGAAATATCAAATCTAAGTTCAAAAACCCTCCAGAGGCACCAAATGTGACCATAATGAATACAAAAGATGAAAAGGTGTATCTATTTCCAGGCTACTGCGACAGGAAAACTGACTGTCACAGTCAGTTAAGTATGTCTCAGTTCATGCCACAGATTCTAAGCCTTCTTCCCTGGTAGATTGTTGCTAATATGAACGATAGTCATTCTGTTCCATATACAGTGGGCACTGAAACCAAAATATGGTTTCTCCCTGCAATTTTAAAGTCAGTTACAAAGCTAAGTCAGCCCTAAGTTTTCCATATGGAATTCCTTGCTCCTGAGACTGAATTAATTTCAATGGAAATTGGTTACAAATGATCAGATCCAGAACCTGCTTGCTGAATTTAGACATTCTTATTTCAAATGAATTCGATTTTCTATGAAGTTGTGAGGGATCTGTGAATAGCAGAGGCTATATTACTTCATTCAGTATTAAATATGTACACTAGCATCACTGCTGTAGTCGCGTTTATTTTTTAACATGTTAGAATAATAAACAGTGTACTGAAGAAAAGCAACATTCTGATTCAGAGATAGCTAAGAAACATCCAAAGGAAACATAAGACATTTGGGGTATATATATATATATATATATATATATATATATATATATATATATAT
>CAJQZJ010032058.1:395457-413563 GCA_907164525.1 Lophiomys imhausi | reverse complement strand
TATATATATATATATATATATATATATATATATATATATATATATATTCTTCCATTGTGAAGAATGTAGAAAATATTAGTTACTACAAATACACCTAATCAACATCGGATCCCTTTGGTAACAGGAAGCAGTAACAACTAAGGACTTAGCCATTGTAAATTTTTATTTCTAGTGGTTGCTGTCGAGAGGGAATATTGGAGTAGTCTTAAGTAAGATCACTTAAAAGTGGTCTTCTTTGTACTTAGCTATGCTGTGAGCATTCCATTCACAGAATTCGGTTAGGAAAATTTCTGCATATTAAGATTAAAAATAAAAATCACTTTAAATATGATTGGTGATTTGACTTTTACATCTAATACAGAGAAAATTAATTTCAATATATTAAAAGGGATCCTGATTTGAAAATTACTGCTTTGGCCCTGTTGTTTCTTATTTGAAGCTATTTTATTTTTACTTTTATAGTGTAGGTATTGAACACAGTACCTCACTGCTGAATCAAACCCTATACCCAATTCTGCCCTGTTTTACTCGATGTTTATAAGATTATCAGATATTTCTTTCTTGAATGTAGGATTTTTCTGTGGCATTTTCCTTTCTCCCTGTCTTCTTCCCTCTCTCCCTTCCTCACTCTCTCCTTTCCTCCTTCTTTTTCTTCATTTGTGAGTGTATGTGTGTATATATATGTGTTTTGGATCTGTGGTGTATGTATGGGTGTGGGTGTGTGGGTGGTGTGGTGTGTGCATTGTATGTGTTGTGATGTGTGTGTTTATTGTTGTATATGTTATAAGTAGGGTGTGTGTCTATGTGTGTGTGTGTATTGTGTACATTTGTGACTATGTTGTATCTGTTCTTTGTGTGAATAGTGTCTCTGTTGTGAGAGCAAGTGTCTGTGTGCAGTTTATGTGTCTGTGTGTGTATTGTGTTTGTTGTGCATATGTGTTATATATGTATTTTGTGTGTGGTTTGTGTGTGTGTGGTGTGTATATGTACATTTGTGTGCATATTATATTGTGCGTGTGATATGTGAGTGTTTATACTTGTGTGTGTGCCTGTGTGAGGTGTGTGTGTGTGTATATATATATATATATATATATATATGAGTGGTTTTCGTGTGTGTGTGTGTGCGCGCGCGTGCGTGTGTGTTTGTGGGTACTATATTCATGCTTTAAACTTGCTAGACAGTTGTACTCCCACAGAACTAAATCCAGTCCCCAGCCTTTCTTTGGCTTTTCTACTTAGATATTTTCCACTGTGCTTTAATAAGTACTTACTGAAACTGAAATACGAATATATGATATAACCTCTGCTTGAGTGGTAAAAACTGAACAGGCACATCATGAAGAAAACCCAAGCAGTGGCTGGTGGCTTGATCCTAACTGCCAGCAGCCAGCTGCATTGGATCAGAGCTGGAAAGGCTCATATGTGTGATTCATTTTGTCTGTGGTCTGTATTTGGAAGCAAAGTAAAGCAGTAGTCATTGTACTATTTGCATATTTTAATAGTATCATGTTGATGTTATTTTAAATGTATAAAATAAAACAGACCAAGAAAATAAATAAATAGGAAAATCTAGGAACAAAAATCTTAACTGTAAATGTTTTAAAAAATATTTCAGATTCTCAGGTTCAGCCTGATTCAGAGGCTCTCATCACTGGAGCACAGAAATTTGTCTCTGAATTGTTTTTCCACAAAGAAGTTAAAAAGGATAAGGAAATACTCTATCGATTGACAGAAATAATAAAGCGCTTGAAAAGGTTTCATTATAATTTGAACTTTTCTGAAGTTGAAAATATTTGTCACAAAAATAGTAGTTAAGATAGCGTTACAGTCAGCCAAGTCAGTGCTACAATTATGATGAGCTTTCATAAAGTAGACACTAGGTGAATTAATGAATACTAAGACTATATGGAGACACAAATTTTTAAAAGCTATTATACTTTATGTAGTGGTATATTGTTATGGAGTATTCCTTAGGAGATGTTTGACCTCAGCCCTGATTCTGTAAACTGATCTGGTTGATTGCTGTATAAAATTTTAAGATTCTCAGCCCCTCCATTCACCTGTCTGCCATATTGGAGTGTTTCTGAACAGTTCAGAGACTAATAAGATTATTCCTCAATTAATAGCCTACAGATCTCTTTAATATTCATGGCTACTTCAGATTTGGGTGGCCTGCTGGGGTCACCCCATTTCAGAGCATGTCACTGGATGCTAACACTGACACCACCTGAGGTCCACGCGTAGTGTTAGTTCTGTAGCAGCAGCACACTAAAGCCAAAATAAACTTTGTGCTAACTAAACACAGATTGTAACAAAGTTTATCGAAGAAAGTTATAATAAAGTTTGGTGGCATTCGGAAGTTGCTTTCTGCAGTACATTCCGCCATGTTTCTATAAATAGTTCATCAATAAATATCAAGATTCAGGAATATCTCAGTCCCTTTAACTTACCTATCAAGATGTTCATGCCATGGAATTCACTGGCAGAATTTTACTATTCAGCTCTACAGTAATATGACTAATGGAAAAATAATGTTTGTTATGTTAAATTAATTATGCCCTTTGGGTGACTAATTAAAATAAAGAACCAGTCCTCTTTGGAATAGTTAGGTTAGAAAAGAGTTTCTGCTTAATTCCTACTCAAAAAATTCAGTTATGCAGATCCCATAGTCTGTCATCTTCTGGGGTTAGCCAACATTTGCTACCTGTGAATTTAAATCAGCAGTTGTTTCCTTACGCTTAATGTTTGTTTACAACTCTATTTTCTCATATGTGCATGTGTTTCCTCATGCATACATACGTACATACATACAATCTATGCATTTCTTCTAGAATTTGATTTATAAACCTAAAACACACACACAAACAAAAGCTAGTACCTCTTTGAAACAAAAGGTACAGTTCACCATAGTCTTAGGCTATTGTTATGTGTGAACTCTAATAACTCATTTACAGGTGTTACGATTGCCAGTTCTATCTTGGTAGGACTGAATTATTTTCTAAACAAGTACTTAATGTAGTGTAATAGCCCCATCTTCTAAAGGAAATTATATTTACTGCAGTATTTATAACAACTTTATAGGTTGTGACATATCTATAAAACATGAAATCTAACCAGAAGAAAATAGATGCATCAAGGCACTCTGCCAAGCTTTTAAACACTGTCACTGAGACTGATACAATTTATTCCTCCCTTTAGTATTTGAGAATGGTGAGACTTTTGTGTCATACTATTTTACTATATTAATCCAAATGCATTCCACTGTTTGGTGGATGTTTGTCAAGTGGGCCTTGAAGTTTTTCTTAGAATCAGATAATACTTTGTGAAATTGGTTTGTCTTACTTTCAGTCACAATCCAAGTCTTTATTTTTAATGTGTGTGATTTGTTTTTCCATTTGGTTAAAGTTAGAATTTTAGTTACTCATAGCAAGTAAATCTTCAAACTATTTTTAATAATAATATTTAAATATTTCTCTTTAATATATTATTTCTAACAACTTTGTAAAATTTGTAAATTGCTTACTTCAGTGGCAATTACGTAGATAGTTTTTCAAACTAATTTTTCTTTTGAGTACTGCTATTGCAAAAGAAAGATAGGCAAGACTGCCTAAAATTTATACTCTAATTCACTCATTTCCAATTCTGCCTTCACTGTGGAAGATTTTTTTGCTTGAGCTACTCACTGCTTGAACAAGGCAAACTAGATAGCATTATTAATCTTTCCACTCCCTTCACAGTTTCACAGATAAAGCAGTTCTTATTACTGTCACAATTTTATTTCCAGAATGAATTTGTGACTCTATCAGCAAAATGATCATATTCCCATCACCATTTCCCATCAGTCACAGGAAGCTGAGCTGAATAGAGACATCCACACACCAGCCATTTCCTGAGCAATTCCCCTTTATCTCCCTGAGTTGAACCATTAGGAAAATCTTATCCCATTTTTGTGCACCTCTCTTACAATAGAACTAAAAGATGCTTAGTTCTCCTGTTTCTCTTGAAGGCTGAATGCTGCATGGCTCAGACACAGGAAGCTATATACTGTTATCTCTATTCATACCCTACTGTGTACCTCCAAGGCTTCTCACAGGAACTAGTAACTCTTTGATGCTTGAGACTCGGTTGCTTTTCTGCCTTTCTTCAATCTGTGCTAAAACAAAAAGTAGGTGCCAGATATTACCCAGCCAGGTGATACTCTGTGATCATATATAGGAATTCTGTAAAATTTCAGCTTCTCTCTCAGAAGTGACTGGCATTTTCTTACCTTGGTCTGAAATCTCAAATACAGTGTTGAGTGTTAAGCAGAGCACAAATTGTATTGCTGTCCCTCTAAATTCATTGCCAGCATATGATAGCAATGCTAAAATGAATTGTCAAAGGGGTATATACTCTGTTCTATTTCATGGGATTATATTGTCTTTGCCTCTCATAGGTATTTATGCCAGGTATATAATGAAAGAGAAAAGCACATCCTCATTAGGATTGATTAGCCTGTGACAGCTGCTGGAAGGCTGCTCTTTAGAGTATGAGATTGATGTGAAATGGGGGAGACAAAAAGGCAGAAAGAAAAAAAAAAGCCTAGGCTGTCTTTGGGCTGACTTAATTGCTACTAATGGAATATTTCCTATTGCCCTTTCCTTGATGCTGAACTGTATGTGTCAGACAAGGAGCTTCGCTAAAGTGTCTCCGGCGCTGCAGTTTTATGATTTACCCCTACTCAGAGCCCCAGTGAACTAAGAACTAGGAAGAAATTATAACTTTCAAAAAAAATGAGAAGCAACTCTCAGAGGCTTATAGGAACTTGGAAGTTTCTTCCATCTTTGCAATGGACAGTAGAACAAACAGACTTAAGGATCTTAAGGATCGAAGAGCAGCTTCCCATAATCCTCCACTTCCCTCGGAAGTGCAATATGCAGTTATACACAGAACACAGCTGAGAAAAGTGTCACGTCCTTTACTCTCCTTTCCCATGTCTTACTTGAACCAAGAATCTCAGTCTCCTAGTCTTCCTTTGCCTTTCAAACATTTCTCACATTGTTTCCATCTTTCTTGTCTTCTTCCATCTGTTCCGAAGCAGGTTCCTGGCATCTCTCTGTGAAACTACAAGTCTCTAGCAACTTTCTTTGTCTCCATCATATTCTCTAGAATCTTTTACCTTCTGCAGATCCTCTTACCTAACCACAAATCCAGTAATGTTAGTTCCTTCCATTAAACTCTTATCGTGGTTCCCATCTCTCTGTAATAAGATCCAAACCTTTTTCTTGTGCCAATCTACCTGCTTGCTCCTCCTTTTAATGAAAGTCACTATATATTTTATTTAGGTTGGTACAAAAAGAGTTAAAATTTCAGACCATTACTTTTGACTCATAATCATTAGGCTCAAACACACCTTTATCAATCAAAATAGGAACCATTACAACCAACACACTTTTACCAAGAAGAATTTGTTTCATTTATGGAGCATAAACATTCATGTGCTGGGATTTGATGAACCATTAGATAGTTGTAAAAGTATTTTTTCTGAAAAAAAAAAAAGGTTGTCAAGATGCTTGAAGACACAATAGTTGGTTGGCAAAGGACCAGGGGAACATGTTACATGAGGCAAATATTTGTAGACCAACTTGTTCAATGTTTGAAGCATTGGTTATGTGGTGTGTGATTTGGCATTGTCCTGAAGAACAGGACTTTTTCTGTTGAGCAGTGTGAGATGTGGGAATCACAGCTTAGAGCATATCTCCTCAGTTTGCCAAGCCTACTTCTCAGATATAATGGTTTCTCCCAGGCTCAAAATCTGTGCTGGATCAGTCCTGTAGCTTATCACTAAACAGTGACCAGGACCTTCTTGGTTACAAGTTTGGCTTTAGGAAGTGCTTTGGAGTATCTTCTCAGTCCAGTCGCTGAGATACTCATTTCACATAACTCATTTCTCATAGAATGTAACAATCCCTATCAAGAAATAGTACATTGCTGTTGTATGGAATAAGAGAGGACACAGCTCCAAAGGACAATTTTTAAGAAGACATTTTAGTCAGCTCTTATGGTTCCCACTTAGCAAACTTTTTCACCTGTCCAATTTGCTTCAAATGACAAATGACCATGGAGTGGCCCATATTCAGTTCTTTGCCAAGTGCTTGTGTAGTTGTAAGAGGATCAGCTTCAGTATTTTCTCCCACTTGGTTCTTGCCAACTTCTGATGGCAGATTATGATGCTTCTCATTTTCATGGTTCTCTTATTCAATGCAAACATCATGAGCCACCATTGCATGGTACTTGTACTGGCAGTTCTTCAGTCAAATGCATTGTTGATGCTGCAGATGTTTGTTTCTGCTGCTCTATGATTCATTTTGAACTGGAATGCAAAAAAAAGACATTATTTGAATTTGTTATTTGTGTTAACATCATTTCCATTGAAGTGAAAGGTGTCAGTATTCAGCAAAACATGAAGTGAGAAATGCACATTAAACTGATGATATTAGTAAGAGCAAGTTTGTTTTTCAGTGTACGGTCTTAACCACCAACCTCTTCTGAAAATACTCTCACAAACAGACTTCTTTTACTAGCTTTCTAGGTACCCTTTAAACTGGTCATAGGCACAAGAAGTTAAGGGCCATGACATTCTCAGTGCTACAAAAAAATGTCTTTGATGTGTGTTAATCAAGAACAGACCGTTTTCCCTACCAGCTGAGCAAGCTATCTAGGTTTTCTGAGTGCTCTCATCTGCTGAAAAAACAGATAAAATAACTTAAGATAATTAACATTGAAATTCCCAAAAAATTCAATATGGATTAGGAAGTACTGAGTCAAGGGCAGGTTCTATGGGTATCCTTCTCATCATCTTCTTCAAAAAATAAAAAACCAAACAAACAAACAAAAACCCACCAAAAACAAACCAACAGCAACAAATCCTTAAGATTTTTGAGATTAGTTGTACTTTTCATCCTATATGTATCAAGATTTAAAACTTTCGTGGACGATTAATAGACAGTTCAGTCATTGCTTCACATTTTCATCAGTGAAAATTATTTCTCTCTGGCTCTTTATTTAGTCTTTGATTTGTAGTCCTTAGTGCGTATTTGGTAGAGTGTTTGGAGAACCTTGTTTTTTGCTGCTACAGAGAGCAATATATGGGGGCAATTAATTGCACCATCTTTTAGAATAGTTCACTTGTATTGAAAGCTGACTAAATGAGTTATTACATTTCCAATTCTTGTATTTCTCATCAGTCAAATGGAGGTGCAATGTTTCTCTTAAAGGACACTTGAAGAGTCAAAGGAACTAGTGAACATGAAATGCTTAACAGGTTGTGGGAAGGAAGTAGTCTTTGCCTATCTTTGGTGAAGACAAAGTGAGTCATATATGCAGCTGCAAAAATGATTTATATAATCATATAAACAGAAAATACTCAATAAAAATGAAATATCAAAGCTTGAGACTTACATATCAAAGCTTGACACTGAGAAACAAACCTGCTCTCACTAATGCCATCTAAGCTTGATACTTATTCAATTTACTTGTTTTAACTAGACAAATGTATAAATAACATGAGTAATTTTTACATTCATGTTTATAATGATTAAGTTTCCTGGTATGCTAATAAATGCTGCTGACTTTCTAGATGGAACAAATAATGCTGAATTCTTTTGTTTTCATTCCATAAATTCAATCCATTTATAATATTAGAACTGAATGAGCTGGAAATAAAGAGGTAGTTTCAATATCTGCAGTGTTGCAAATAATAATTTTCTCTGCTAGATGTGTTTATATATTTATTCTTACCAGTATTATTTAATAGTATGTTGTAACTACTTATACTCTAATAGGTGTAGTAAATAATGTAGAGATGAATTACAGTACAGTGTATCTATCCATGTTATATGCAAACATGACACTATTTTATAAGGAATTTGAAAGCATTTGGATTTTGATATCTTTGGGACTCATAGAACCAAAGCCCTAATATAGTTAGAGATCATTGCTTAAATGGACAAGGGACTTATTTTCCCTGGGTAACTGCCAAATAATGTAGCCTTAAAAATTGGATCAAGAGGAATATTCCATTAGAAGAAATCGACATCCCTGAACTTAAAATTTTCTAATATGAAAATAATAATTTCAAAAATAAGATAATATGTGTTTTGTGTCATGTCACATACACATGTGGCCCTTTGAGAAACTGCTGGATGGCTATTTCAGAATACAAAGTTACAGTGAAAAATTAGGTCAATGTTTAACTAAGTAGGGAGCCATATGTACTGTCAATTTTACAAAAAGAAGTAAATTATAAACTTTAAAACTTTCTTCCACAGAGCAAATTCTAGAAAAAAGAAGACTTAATTTATAATATGAGGCTTCCATAGTAGAGTTCACTGACTGTAGTGTTAGGAACCCATACAATCTTTGTGCTCTTTTTGGAGCTCATATGATATCTAGGTTTAAAAACATAATGGGGAAAAAAAAAAACCTAAAGCAAGGCCTTCAGTTCAGAGTTTCCTTTCTTTGATGTAGACTTCATTTAAATCATTTTGTTGGAACAGTTCCCTTAAACTGCTAATTTCACAAAGGCTGGTAGCATAATAGTGCATTGTGTTGTGACCATTAATGTGGTTATTTGAGCCCAAGCCAAAACTAATAGTGTCAAGGGGCCTTTTGCAGGTTCAAGTTAGGTTTATTAGAATCCAGGATCCCAGTTAAGAACCGTGAGCTCATCAACGTCTTGGTGAAACACAGTGTGAACCCTGCAAAGTTTTACTTGTTGACTCTAATAACCTAAATAAATGTGGAACACTTTTGCTAGATTGTGACAAGACATCATCAACTTCTTGGGAAGAGAATGGTTTTTAATAACATATTGTATATTACAACAATCCACAGAAGTCCATGAAAATAAGTTTGCTACAATAAAAAATGATTGGGGCTGTCAGAGGATACACACACTCCACCTCCTCAATAACAGCAATATCTCCTGTATTGTTCCTCTTAAAGATGGTGTATTCATAAACCTTACTCTAAGTAACACCTTTGTGTATTTGTTATGCATTCATCATGACTTTTTGTTATTTGTTTTATGTTTGAAGGTAATGATTTTTTAACTCAACAAAAATCTAGAGAAAGTGACGGAAAGAGGTTGTGTTATAAAATAGAAAACATTCAAAAGAAAACATATGACAGCACCTTGCACAAAATCTATAATGCCAATGAGTGCTTTGTGGGGAGGCCGAAAGGAAATGCCATTATGAGAGGTTTAATGAAGTCTCTGCACAATTTAACAAGAGAAAGATTTATGAGACTAACTCCCTCTTCTTACTGTTCTGACCCAGTGGTGTAAATAGAATGCTGAACACCATTTCTGCTGTTTTATTTATTTACTTGCCCACCTGCTTCTGTTTATTTATTTTTCTAACACTATTTTATGAGATGGAGACCCAACAGCACTTTTGGATTATAAAGCTCTTTTTCTTTTTTCTCATTTATACAGCTTCTTGTGTTCTTAAACCTTAAAGAAAATAGCTAGTTTACCCTAATAATCTCTGAAAATGTAATGTTCTCTTAGGTTTCTTTAATTCATGTGTAAAGATATGGGATTGATGTCAATTATCTAAATGAAAATGATGTAAGGCTTAAAAACAAATCAAAAGAAGAAGCCGTCACCAGTGACCTTAATACAGATAATTTGAAGCACTCTTAATGTATGTGCCAGAAAATATTTGAAGAAATAAGTAGAGCAGTCAGAAAAGAGAAATGACTGATACATGAGATGGTCCTGTGACAAGTTGTCATTCAGTCCCGGACCAGTGAACAGCACATCCTGTGCCTTCCATTGTGTTCTGAGTCTCACATGTAATATACTCATTTACATAATAGTGGAGGAGGTATTCTATAGTCCCAGATGTATGAATATATAACTGACTTACTATTTCTAGTAGCCAATGTTCTCAAATAATGTTGTCAACATGGAAATATGTAATGGGTCGTATGGATCTATAAAATGTGAATCATTGAGTCTGAGAATGAAATTTGCAGAAATAACCTATTCTCTCTAGTCATTGTCAGCTACCGACTCTCAAATGTTAGATTCCTTGTGAGCGATCTCATAGAATTTTGTCATGGGGTCATTCAGTGAGGTTGTATATTATTTGGTATTACTAATTTGAATTTTCTAATTCAGATTGGCTTAGTATATTTTATCCAGAACACTTTTGGCATAAAGTGATTGAGATTATTCCCTGTTTAAGTGAATTTTCACACAGAGAATAATTGTTTAATGTGTTAAGGACATTTTTTCTTATGAGGAAACTTGGATGAAATAAATAATTGAAACTTTGATTTTTTTATCCATCCATATATATATTAACTTTTTATTGTTTGTTTGCTATGATTTCAGCTATTTTGACAGATATACACAGGGCTCTTTAAGAATAAAGAATAATCATTATTTCTAGGTCTAAAGAGACATTTCAGCACATTCTAAACAAGTCATTGTTAAAAGAATTCCATCTGACTTTGCAGCATCTGCTGTCCTTTCATTTTTACTCTAGCAATTTCAAAATGTGAAGTAATTTTAAACTTTTTGGTTTTAAAAGATTTCTGTATACATTTTAAATGAAAATTTCAAAATACTTAAACTTTGCAAACAATAAAAAATATGGACTAATGTGACATAAACCCTTTCATTTGATTTTTGAACTTCTTATAACTTGATAGCTAGTGTGCCAGCATAAACACACCTGCAAAATATGCTAAAATGAACTTAAGACAAAATGAGGCTGAGTAATTGCTTTGTAACAGATTTATAAGGCCAGGAAAATCCATAAATGGTTATTAAAGTTAGCTTAGGGACATTCATTTTGTGTGGTCGATGCTGTTGCTGGAAACTTTGGAGTGCTGTACAATTAACCCTGATAGATGGGCCCATCTACAAAGATGTTTTGGAAAGCCAACTTTGTGGATGGTAGAGCAGTTGTTTCAAACAGTACCTTTTAAGTCATTAGTGAATAGATGAGATATGCTTTTTCACTCTCACAAGTATAATTACTAAACGATGTTGGTTTGAGTGATATTCCTAAGGAGTAAATGTTTAAATAATGCAGTTCTGTGCTGGGTTTCGGGAAACTGAATGTTAGCCATGGTTGCACACTTAAAAATCGTTTCCTTTGGTACTAGCATAAAAATTAGAAAACTGAGGACTGGTATTCTCTTATATTAAAATTGCAGACTTGGATAATAAAGATTTTTTCCTTTGACTGCGTACCTTAGACACTTTAGGTGATTGTTTTAGATGGCCATATCCCGTCCCTTTTCTAAGATGAAGTTGACTCTTGACATTTTACTCAGAAAAAAAATTTACATATAGTACATCCAGTCCAAGTCATTTATTTCTCCCCATAATTTTTTCCCAGGAATAAAGTCTAAAGCAGTGTATGCCTGTGGTACCACAAATAGTCCTTTCAGATATTGTTTGTTGAAAGATTGTGTTTAGGTCATTCATGAAGCAAACGTGTTTCAGAACCAAAATTATATCAGAGTAAGGTTTAAGACTATTTTGTTTGATAACTCTGTTGTGCAACGTGATGTAAAGGAAAAGAGGCCTTAAGAGCTGGAGAGTCCTGAATTCCAATCCTTGTCTTACCTGAGGGGTTAGCTTTGCTAAGTGACTGGGCCTTCCTTTTCCTCTCCTGGCACATGGGGACACTGAATTGTTTCTGAGAAGCTGCTGAGAAGGTTTCCATTGTACTGTCCGACACAAAGCTGACAGTGATGGCTCTTTATCATTAAACCGGGAGCCAGACAATTTCCATAAGATCACAGACCTGTGGGGTTTTGTTGTTGTTGTTGTTGTTTTGTTTGTGGAGATTGTCTCCATCCAAAGTGCTTTTAATGTCAGTTGGTTAAGGTTCTCGTCAGCCATAGTGTACAAGGTCTCTCAGGAACATGTGCTACTTAAAATTCGGCATCGCCATTTGTTTCTTGGACAAGTTTCTCAGCACTTCTACTAGAAAGAAGGCTGAGACATGTGAAGGGCATACAGATAGGTCAGAAGCCGAGGGAAGCAGCACACACTCATGAAACCGTGGAGTATGAAAAGTGGTTTCATAAGGGCACAGGAAATGTGTTTTCTCCTGGAGTCTAGAGGCGTTGCTATTTGTTCATCCTTAGCTGGTGTTTGCAATGTGGGAAACGCTTGGTGCTTGATAAACTCTAGTGGCAAACAGAATTTTTAAATGCTTAGTTTCCATGGAGTATGCAGGCTAGTTTGGGTGGCAGACAAGTAATCACGCAAATGTGTGGCCTTACACTAGGATACGTGTCGTAAGTGCAAGGGTGCCGTGGGAAAATATAACACGCATGGGATCAAAAATCCAACTTTCAGGTGGTATCTTGAAGTGTTTCTTAGATCTTGAGCTAAGGTCCAAAGAGTGGCTAGGAATTAAGGAAGCAGAGGATGAATACTAAGGTTCTGTCATAAACAGATATGGGGGTAAGATAAGTGTGGTGTATTTGAAATCCAAAGGATGAGAGCAACAGTCCAGTGACAGGAGAAGACACCCAAATGTCACACAGCAAAGCCATACTAAATGTTCTGCTCTCGATTTTAGGAACATTGGAGCTATACTGAAGGACTTTAATACTAGAAAATACCGTGGGGGTGCATCCTGTTTGCGTTAGGCTTTTTGATCCACATGGCTTTATTGGAGATTAGATTAGAAAAACCAAGATATTAGTGCAGGTGAGCAATTTAGTAGCTTGGCAATTAGTTGTGTCAGGTGGGCCCTATGGGGGAAATCTTACTGACATTTAGCTAACTGTACATAAACTGCGTTCTAAATATGAATATTTATACCTGTGGACTGTTTTAGCTCTTAGCCCAGGTCAGAGAAGCATCTTTTAGCAATAGATTATATTCAAAAGAAGGGATTCCTAACTCGTTTAATTATTACAGTACTGCAAATAAGGGACTCCTTAGTACTTAGCTATAAATGGAATATCTATATCACATACTCCCCAGACCCAGAGGACATCATGAGAGAGGGGGTAGAAAGATTATAAGAGCCAGGCGATGGGGGGAGTACTATAAAAAGGTGTTTTCTGTAAATGACTTGGCCATTCCTGGTAGGAATCCACAGCGGGTATGATCACCTGTGAAAAACTGATGGTGGCCGAGGGTAGGGGATCTAATTGAGAAGAAAGGTTTCATGGGGTGGGGTGTCTAATTGAGAAGAAGGCATCCCCAGGAGTGGGAGGGGATACCAGAAGGTAAGAAGAAGGGAATGTGGTCATAATATATTGTATGTGAATGAGAAACTGCCTGAAATAATTTGGATTTTCTTTGAATAGTAATAAATAGATTGATGGAATCAGAAATGCTGAGAAACAGATTCAGTAAAGGATCCCATATTTTCAAGGAGAAGGGAGTAGAGAGATCTAGGCTTCTAGCTTCAAAACCCTGACATCAGTGCACTTACACTTTGAACCATGATCCTGAGCTTCTGGGTTTTGTGGCATGCATATTGTCATGGGTGGCCTGGCAGATAGATGGGCATCCTGGATTCTTTAATGCACAGATACACGATGGGCATCATTTAAATGACTGCTCTGAAGGAAAGTGGGTAATTTTTTAAAGAAAAGAAGAATACAACCTTTGGGCCAGTATCTAAGACATGTCAGACATTGCTCAAGGTCAAGGTGTGTGGTTTGTTAGGACATCCTCAGATAAAATGGAAATTAAACAAACAGCTGACAGCAAGGTTTCTCAGTTGTGTGTGGCACTACAGACGTCACAGGACACATCACTCCCTGTTGTGGTGGCTGTCCGGTGTGCTGTAGTGGGATCATCAGCCTGTGTGGATCCTGTCCACTGGAGACTGGGAGCTCTGTCTCATCCCCTTTCCCCCACTTCAGTCCTGACAACCAAAACTGCCTCCGAAACCATTGTTCTACTGAATGACATGAGGGATTTGATCAGAGGCAAAAAGTTCACAGTGTTTTATGTATCCATTAAATACATTCTAAAATATCCCTTTTATTCTCTCTATTTTTATGTCTGCAAAGTTGAAAGACATAATGACAGGCTTTTATGTTAAACTCAAACCTTTCCCCCCAAAAGAAATAATACCACACATTAGAGTGCCTGCAGGGCTTCTGATTGTTAGTGATATTATCATTCATGTGTATTTGTGCTTGTAATTCTCACATTCCAGTATTTGGGTTTCCTTGGGCTCAAGTGAAGATAACTTTGTTACTTGAAAACTAGTGTTCTGCCATGAGGCCAAAAATGCACTTCTTCCATAAGGCCCTGTGACCTCCCAAACCACTCATGTTTGTCCACAATGAGGATCTTTTTTTTTAAACAATTCTTTTCTGTCGGACGTGTTAACTGAGCCCTACTCTTCACTGTAGAAGAACATGAAAATAAATCACATTTCCATTGGAAATTAGCTTCTCATTAAAACCACTACCATTAATTAGAAGAATTTGGAGTGGAGATGATTTCATTTGTAGCCACATGAAGGAAGTTGTTCCTCAGTTTACTAGCAGCATGAGCCCTTACAGCATGTGTAACCTTCCTTTAATATAAAACCTTCTAATGAACTGTACCAGAAGTTTCAAATACATGAATTATTCCTAATTACTATGGCAGTCTTCTGCCTTCTCATCTTTCTACACCTTCAGCACTAGGGACAGAACCTATGCTAACTGTATATTTATTATATGGTTAACAGATACACTAAAATATATATGCTACTGGTCTTCAAGTAATGGGATATGAATGAAAAACACAAAATCTAATCATAGTATAATACATAAATATTTTATCTTCTTTACTTTTCTTGATATCTCCTAAAATTTAGCATAGGCTCTATTTATGTAAAGTTCTTCATCAATTAAAAATGGTATTATTGGGGTGGAGAGATGGCTTAGCAGAGGTCCTGAGTTCAATTCCCAGCAACCACATGCACATGGTGGCTCACAACCATCTATACTGGAATCTGATGCCCTCCTCTGGAATTCAGGGATATATACAGATAGAGTTCTCATATGTTAAATAAATAAATAAATCTTTTTTTTTTTAAATGGCATTATTAGGGGAGAATTTTTTGTATTTTCCAATTTGTTCTTGAATCTAGGACCTTGCCCATGCTATACACACACACTGCCACTGACCTACATTTTCAGACACTATAAAGAATACTTTTAAAGACCCTTTAAAAGCGGACTGTACATGTGTGTAGATGTAATATGGGGAAACCTATGGGGCAGGGTAGTCTATCCAACTGTTTCACGTTGCCTCTGAATGGCCATTTAAAAATCACAGTGTGGCTCAGAGAGACTGAATCACCAACCAAAGACCATGTATGAACTGGACTTAGGTCCCCCTACAGATATGTAACCAATAGACAGCTTGGCTATCATGTGAGTCCCCTAGCAAGTGGATCAGGACCCATCTCTGACATGGACTCTGATGCCTGCTTTTTGACCACTTCCCCCAACTGGGCTGCAGTGAATGACCTCAGTGGAAGAGGATGTACTCAGTGTTCATGAGACTCGATGTTCTGGGGTGGGATCATGTGGGGTGGGGGGGCTCCCTCTTTCTGAGGAGAAGGGAATGAGGAATGGAGGAAGGGAGTGGGAAGGTGGGACTCAGATGAGGGGAGAGGGGGCCTACAATCGAGATGTAAAAATGAATAAATAAACAAACTTAATTTTAAAAAACTACCACGTGGCAAATGCTGTAAGATCCAAAGTCACCATTGCTTTGCTATGTACAGTGTTATGTTGCAACTCCTTGGAAACACAGAAAAAAAATACTTTTTGAGATCCTTAAAGACATCAAAATCTTCAACCAGTGTGTGCTTCACTGGCCCTTATTGCTAAATGCCACTTACCTATACTTTGCTTGAATTCTTCATGCTATGGTCCAATGATAGTGTCCTTTGCTTTGCAGAAGTTCCTCAATTTTGAGTGAATATATGCCATGTGCATCTTTCTGAGTCTTGGTTAGCTCACTCAGGATGAGTTTCTCTAGTTCCATCCATTTGGCTGCAAGTTGCATGATTTCATTGTTTCTGAGTGTTGAGTCATATTCCATTGTGTAGATGTACCACAGTTTTTTGGGTTTTTTTTTTTTTAATCCATTCATCAGTTGAGAGATATCTGGTTTGGTTCCAGTTTCTAGCTATTACAAATAAGGCTGCTATGAACATACATGGGAATAAGTCCTTGTGGTTTGGTGAGGAATCTTTTGGTTGGATACCCAGAAGTGGTATGGCTGGGTTTTAAGGTAGAGCTATTCCAAGTTTTCTAAGATATCTCCAGACTGATTTCCATAGCGGTTGTAAAAGTTTACACCCCCACAAGCAATGGAGGAGTGTTCCCCTTTCTTCACAACCTCTCCAGCAGGTGCTGTCATTTGAGTTTTTAACTTAGCCATTCTGACAGGTGTGAGATGGAATCTCAGAGTTGTCTTGAGTTGCATTTCTCTGATGATTAAGGATGTTCAGCATTTCTTCAAATGTCTCACTGCCATTAGAGATTCCTCCTTTATGAATTCTCGGTTTAGCTCTGTTTCCCATTTTTTGATTGGATTATTTGGTTTCTTGGTATTTAATTTCTTGAGTTCTTTATAAATTATGGATATTAGCTCTCTGTTAAAATTAGAGTTGGTAAAGATCTTTCCCCAATCTGTAGGTTGCCATTTTGTTAGAATGACAGTGTTTTTTGCCTTACAGAAGCTTTTCAGTTTCATGAGGTCCCATTTATTGATTGTTGGTCTTAGAGCCTGAGCTGTTGGTGTTCTGTTCAGGAAGTTGTCACCTGTGCCAATGAGTTCAAGGCTTTTTCCTGCTTTCTCTTGTATTAAATTTAGTGTGTCAGGCTTTATGTTAAGGTCTTTGATCCACTTGAACTTAAGCTTTATGCAAGGTGATACGTATGGGTCTAATTTTATTCTTTTACATGTCGACATCCACTTAGACCAGCACCATTTATTGGAGATGCTGTCCTTTTTCCATTGTACTGTTTTGGCTTTTTTTTTTTTTTTTTTGTCAAAAATTAAGTCATCATAGGTATGTCGTTTCATTTCTGGGTCTTCAATTCAATTCCATTGATCCACTGGTCTCTTTCTATAACAGTACCATGCTATTTTTATTACCATTGCTCTGTAGTATAGCTTGAAATCTGGTATGGTGATGCCTCCAGATTTTTTTTTTTTAATTGTATAGGATTGATTTAACTATTCTGGGTTTTTTTTGTTATTCCATATGAATTTGAGAATTGTTTTTTTTTCTAGGTCTATAAAGAATTGTGTTGGTATTTTTATAGGAATTGCATTGAATCTGTACATTGCTTTTGACAGGATGGCCATTTTTATTATGTTGATGCTACCTATCCATAAGTATGGGAGATCTTTCCATTTTCTGACCTCCTCTTCAATTTCTTTCTTCAAGGACTTGAAGTTCTTCTCATATAGGTCTTTCACTTTCTTGGTTAGAGTTACCCCCAGGTATTTTATGTTGTTTGTGGCTATTGGGAAGTGTGTTGTTTCCCTAATTTCTTTCTCAGCCCATTTATCTTTTGTATAAAGAAAGGCTTCTGATTTTTTTCATTAATTTTGTATCCAGCCACCTTGCTGAAGGTATTTATCAGTTGTAGGAGTTCTCTGGTGGAGTTTTTGGAGCCACTTATGTATACAATCATATTGTCTGCAAATAGGGATAATTTGACTTCTTCGTTTCCAATTTGTATCCCCTTGATCTCCTTTAGTTGTCTTGTATGTTTGTGGCTATTGTGAAGGGGGTTGTTTCCTTAATTTCTTTTTGGCCTATTTAAACTCTTCTAAATAATGCCTATTTCCTCCTTAAAATCAAAAATAAAATTTTATGCATGTCAAATATTTCTGACTCCCTTTAAAATATTGTGTATGTTAAAAAGCGTACCAGGGAACGTTTTCCTGCTTTGTAACTTCACAAATCAAAGCAGCAATCCTTGGCTTTGGTTTAGACTACAGGGACAAATATCAAGTCAAGTTAATTTTGGTTTGGAAACTATTCATTTGAATAAAATTGTCGCGTCCCCCTCGACCAGCAAGGATGACGCAACTCGCAAAAGC
>CAJQZJ010032058.1:377683-395447 GCA_907164525.1 Lophiomys imhausi | reverse complement strand
CACCGTCGGGCTGGTGGAAGGCGGAAACCGGCGCCATCTTTAAGGCGCAGCACATCACAGCTCTCTACATAAAATGAATTGTGGGTTCCTACTGTGGGATATGAAGATTCTCTGCATTTGAAAGCAGTGAGCTTTACTACTGAAATGAAGCAGAGTAATTGCGTTCTATTATTTTAAATAAACATTACTATATTAAAATATATTGTGTTTCACATTGAAAATGAATAATGTGACTGTAACTTCTAAATATTTTTCATTTTCCTATTTTCATAATTTCTTCATATATATTATAATAAAAATGTAATCAAAATATGCATGGTAGTAAGTTCAGTATATTTTAATAGTCTTCCATCTCAACTCATAGGCATATGGTCATGGACTAGTATGACCCAGCTACTGCTCATCAGAAAGGCAAATTCTCAGAGCACACCCTGCATCATTATGCATTTGTATGGGACTCGCTTGTATATACAATCAAATATAAGCAGCATGAGTTGAGTTGAATATCATTACCAGTGTGAAACATAAAAACCAACCTATTAGTGGATCTATATGGGATTTAACATTCTTTGTCCTTAAAATAATACTTATATTATTTTTGTGTAGTTTTAGCAGCTAGTATTCATAATACTTTAAAAATCAATTACATAAAGTGTACATGTTACCTGGTAGCAAAACATAAAATTCTTGAAAGATGCTTTATAATATTAAACCCATTGTAGCTCTGCCATTTTTCATAGTAGAGACCTCAAGATTCATTTCTATTTTCCTAAGTTATTCATTATTGTGCTTGAAATGCTAACAAATATTCATTTGTGGCTAGTGTAATCAGCATATCTAAATATTAATGTGTTCCTTAGTTTATGTTAAAGAATCATTATTAAGTCAAATCTTACTACTTTTTCTGGTTTCATTTTTTGTTTCTTTCCTTGTTTTTATTTATTCCATGTTTTCTTTTTTGTTTTAGTTGGGTCTGGTAAGTTGACATTTTATTGGCCATCTCCTAATCACCGTGTCACTGTGAGTGGGACTTCTTCCCCTCTCCATCCATACCCTTCCATGTCCTTCAACCAATCAGCCTCCATGTTTCACTTGTCATTGGCCACAAAGACAGACTGCACAGAATAATCTGCAGGAAGTATGGGTAACTGTGACAAAGAGTAAAGGTAATGGGTTTGCTAACTTTCTGTCTTATTAAGTCATATGAGATTGGAGCCTTTTAATTTCTTCCTTCCTCAAATAAGGGATATGTCATAGGACTGTATCTTGGTAAATGAAAGACTATTTCATTTTATGCCTCTATATCATTAAGTGAGCAAAAATCGCATGCCACGAGAACAATTTGGTTTCCTTTGTTTCAAGTACATTGTTTTGTAATTAGAGTTCAGTGTATTTAAAGTTCAGTCCCTGAGTTACCTTGTATTTGAAGCTTGTTGGTGCCCATTTCCATTTCTTTGCATGGGGTTCGTTTCATTTCATATACAATTTAACCACATAGAATATCTAAAATAGGTTTTCATAATTTTTTCTATAAAGAGCCATCAAAGTTCTTTGTATTAGTTTAGAAGACCCATTCACTCAGTAGGGTTGGCAGAATGCCATGTTGAGAGAAATTGTGATGCCAAAAGACAGACCAGAGCATCCTTTTCTCCTTAAAGAATCCTCTCTCACTATTGTTTAAGGAAGCACAGATATTATTATTTTATATTCACACCGATAAAATGGGCCATGCTATAATAGAGTGTGTTAGATACTGGCCCTATTGACTTATTATTCAGAACTGAGAAAAATCAAAATTTAAAACAAAAAGATTGATTGACTAAATAGTACATCATTCAATAATTATTAAAATGGTGTTTTTGTAAGATATTGTTTAGTACTAGTTTGCATGGTAAAATTATTGGTAGTTTTTCTTTTTTGTTCAATGTTGCACATTTACAGCACCTACTGTATTACTATACTGGTTACATCATTATGGACTTTGAACTCAACTAACTTCAACTTTCAATTCATAGTCACAAAATATCTCTTCCATCTAAATAAATATGTAGTAATAGAAATTTATTTAGTCCCTTTTTTCCCTTAGAGATGTAACTATATCTGATATCTGACATGTATAGGAAAGGGATTCCTTTTCTGTTTTTATTTTTTTAGCATGATATTGCTGTCTTCAAATTCTTAGGCTCTAGCAATGCTCTTCCTAGACCTTCTGGTTAGCCGGGACTATAGGTTTATGCCACCACACTAGTCTGAGGAGGATTTTTTTTTAAGTTTATTTCTAAGAAGTCTCATGTGGCTGATGTCACTGTTGATGTTGGCTTGAGACTATGCCTACGGAATATAGTAAATCATTTCCAAGCAAATATCCTGTGTGGAAGGATTGCTTCAGGATAAATGCAGTTAGCATAAGGGTTTGTATTCCTTTTTTCCCAAATAAGTCTTTGAGGTTTGAGGAGAGTTGGCATTTTATGAAAGAAACAGTTTCTGGCACACATTCCTAGGCAAGCTCCTGAGATTTGGGATGGAGACCACCCCAAGGCTTTACTTGACTAAGTGGTTTGAACATTTATATTTTCCTACTTAGATTCCCTCCATATTGGGAAGTCATCTGCTCCCACACATCTAATTAATCATTTGGTTTTCCTTCATTGAAAGAAACTAAACTCTAGTCTGGATTTCGTTTATTATCCAGTCAGCTCTTTGAGTTTCTAAGTCTGATTCTTCATCAGTTTTTCTAACCCTTACCTAAAGAGGAAAAATCTCCTGTTTGGCCTGGAACAGGAGGGGACATCCCCCGGCAACCAGGCGCTTGCCTGTTATTATACCTGGGTAATGACAGTGTGAGCTGACTTCATGAGTAAACCACTCAATTACAATCACAGGTTTTCTACTAAAAAAATTATAAGCTAGAACTTCAATTTGACCAAATTTAACTTTAACTGTGTTTCCTGGCCTTGTATCTTATCTTCTGTAAGTTAGAGAACATTTAAAATTATTTGACCTGATTTTGCAGGTATTCTACAATTTTCTAGATGAGAGCTGTTGGATTTCATACTAACCTTCAATTTAAAAAAGAATTAAAAAATAACAAGAAAGAAAAGAAAGGCATGGAAGAAAAAAGTCCATTCATCTAGAAGTTAGGCGACCTATTTATTTCTCCAGTTTTTGTTACAATGTTGGCCATGAACAAATCACATTACTTTTTAAAAGAAGTTTTATATTGATATATTTATGGTTTTATATATATATATTATGATGCCTATATTAAATAGATTTATTTTAAATACGCTTTTATGATACATTTTTAATTGTCATATATAACATTTTTATACATATATAGGTATATTATATAAAATTGACCTTAAAATATAACGAAAAAGAAAGCTGTTTCCAAATTTTTTTGAAAAGGAACCATTTTCCTTGGTTCACAAATAGTAAACAAACAAAAAACCAAACAAGTAAAATAACAAAATAAAGCAAATTCTAACCATAGAATGGGTTTTAACTGGGAAGTGGAGTAAAGTCACCAAGAGTGGAAAGAGAATCAGAGATAGTAATAGAGGCAGATGTGATCTAACACATCATATGCATGTATGACAGGGTCAGAATAAACCCCATTATTATGTCTGATTCATATATGCTAATAAGAAGGCTATTAAAAAGAGAGAAACATCACTTTTGTAAGCAGCATGGTGACATTCCTGGATATAATCTGAGAGCGAATTTCAATTCAGACAGCTTTAGTGAGTGTCTTTAAGTGACTGATGTAAACAACTGAAAATACTTTTAAGGGAACAATGACAAGTAGGGGACAGGCCTTGAAAAGTGTCTCAGAAGAGCCCTGCCCTGTGTAAGCTGTTAGAAATTTGGCTTGGGCTGAGGTAAGAGGTCACAATTAGCTTTTTTAGACAACCGATAAGAAGTGAATTTGGAAAGTGTACACATTAGGCAAAAGGGCTTACTCAGTAACTATTGTTTTTTTTTGTTTTTTGTTTTTTGTTTTCCTGTGCAAAGCCCATCCCTAATGCAGGCTCCCAAGCCCAGGGAATGCTCTATCAGCACACCTACCTTTCAGCTGCCATTGCCCTCAATATTACTAACCGAATTTTCTGACACTCTATTGACTGCTGGATGAAGTGGCCATTCAAGTCTGTAGAAATCAAGCAATTTGGACAAAGCTGGCAGTATTTATAATGTCAGGATGAGCAGATGTTTCAAATTTGCCCTCATTTCCATATATATTCTGTTTTAATATGCCCTTGTCCATGTAAATGAAGGAGCCATGTGACTCTACTATTGCTTTAAATCCATTTCTATTCAAATAATTGGACTGAAGATTTTAAATGGCTCTAATTTGCATGGTAACATTTCAGGAGCTTTTGAGGTAAATTAAAGTAATTTCAGCCCATGCTTGTATCAGGAGATCTTGTATATGTGTGATTAGAGTTCATTCACCTTTAAGCAACCCTAAGTGAGAAAAGATAATATTTATTCATACAGTTTTCAGGTATGATTTGAATAGAAAGGGTCAGCTTGTAGTTCAAGAGTTCTTTTAAATGTGAGGATTAATTCCAAGTCTAGGTTAAGTAATATATCTCTTCACGATACAACTCTATTTAATTGTATAAATATGCACTTAGCAATTTTACTTTAAATGAAGGGTGGGAAATGGCCAGTTATTATAATGTGTTGTAGAAAATACAGGCAGCATGAGAGACATCAGGACATGGTAGGGAGTGTGGTAACTTGATCTGATTTGATACATTTTGTTTCTTCAGAGCCTCCACATTTTGTTGTGAAGCCGCGCGACCAGGTTGTTGCCTTAGGACGAACTGTGACTTTTCAGTGTGAAGCAACTGGAAATCCTCAGCCAGCTATCTTTTGGAGGAGAGAGGGAAGTCAGGTATAAATACTTTCTTTCTTCTTTTTTTTTTTAAAGAAAATACAGGTACTGGATATCTGAGGAAAAAAAATTCAAGGATCATGAAATTAATTTGTAACTGCAATTTAATTATCAGTTGTATTATTAATAAGTATAAACTGTAAGATTAGGCCTGTGAAGCATCTGGTGGCTTGGCAGAGCAGCAGGAGGCCTGGCAGGATATCAGTGGACAAGCCTGGCCCGCAATAACTGGCAGCCTGATTTATCCTGGGGAAAGAGCCCTGGCTGGACCAAGGGTGACCTACACTACTTGTAACCTAAACTCTGTTAAGTAATATAAGTTGTTATATTAGCTGATAGAATTACCGGCAGCTTGGCAGGAGCTTTGCCTCAATTCAACAGGAGTCCAGGAGTCCAACGGCCCTGAATTGCTTGCACTGACGGCTTATAAGTTGCCCTAGTCATTTCCCCAATAATTAAATACAATAAGACATTTAATGTTTTAACGCTTAACCCTTAGCTGGGCAGACTCTCAATTAGCTACTCTAAGTTAATCAGGATCACCTAATCCCAAACCACCATGTGCCTGGGATTACCTTCCTTCATCCTCAAATATGTCTATCTGCTTCCATGTCTCCGGGTGGAATGCACTAATCCTCTGTGTAAAGCGCAGGGTTCCTGTTCTAATCTCAGGAAGTCCCACCTTCCTATACTCTTTCTGCCCAGCTAATTGGCTATCAGCGACTTTTATTTACTAATAGAGAGAATGCCTCCTAAGGGGTGGTAACCAGATCTCAGCATTGAAATCTGCCTATCAGAAGCAATGTTATTGGCCCCAACATCTCCCACTTTAAGTCTAACAAAATGTTCCTTTTCTTAATAACAATAGATACAACAATAAACACAATACAATAACAATAAAAACTAAAAGGTATGACATATATTCTCAATGTCCAGTCCATATGTATTTGAGTTGGTATTAAGGGCATGTGACAGTACTACTCTGCTTAAATATTTCACTTAAATCCCAGATAATAGTAACTGTAACCCAGAGAGCAATTCTGAATCACAACAATAATTCCAAATCCGTCCAAAGTCCTCAAAATTCTCTCTTAACTTTAGCAATTGGCCAAATTACAAAAATCCTTTCTACCTCCTGATATAGGAAAATCAAAGGCATCTAAACAAAAATCAAGCAAATAAACAAGAACATTCCAAAAGCCTTGGTCTAACTCTGCCATCCTATATTGCAATTTTGTTCATCATTCCTTGAATCTAGCATCAGCTGCATTTCCTTGGTAGGACTTTCCCAGATAGTCCTGACAAGCATCTAGCAGTCAGGAAGCTGTAAGCTCCAACTGCCATCAGTTTTGTCTTATGTATTGGGAAGGGACTCCCTCCTTCATTGTCACTGTTCGTAATTTAGCATTCCATCTATGAGCTCTCTCCTTTTCTAAGTCTATCCTAGTCCAATTTTTTTTCTGAAAAAAAAGTCACAGAGAACCACAATTGTCAGGGTAAAAATCGTTTGCATGCTAAGAGAAACAAATGCAAATGGAATCCAAATGCCACATTGAGTGCCACCTGTAACTTTAATTTAATTAAAAATTGTATTATTAATAAGTATAAACTGTAAGATTAGGCCAGAGGAGCAGCCTTTGACTTGGCAGAGCATCGGGCAGCTTCGCAGGATATCAGCCAATGGGCCTGACCTGCCTTAACTGGCTGCCTGATTTATCCTGGGAAAAGAGCCCTGGACCAACGGTGGCCTACACCACTTGTAACCTAAACTCTATTAAGTAATATAAGTTGTTATATTAGGCCAGTAGAATTACCAGCGGCTCAGCGGGAGATTAGCCAGAGTTCATTGGGAGTCCAGGAGTTCAGTGGCTCTAGATTGCTTGGACTGATGGCTTATAAGTTGCCGCAGTCCTTTCCCAATAATTAAATACACCAAGACCTTTTAATGTTTGACCGTTAACCCTTAGCTGGGCAGACTCTCAATTAGCTACTCTAAATTAACCCAGATCACCTAATCCCAAATCACCATGTGCCTGTGATTACCTTCCTTCATCCTCAAACATGTCTATCTGCTTCCATGTCTCCTGGTGGAATGAACTAATCCCCTGTGTAAAGCGGAGGGTTCTTGTTCTAATCTCAGGAAGTCCCGCCTTCCTATACTCTTTCTGCCCAGCTAATTGGCTATCAGCAACTTTTATTAACCAATCAAGAGAATGCCTCAGAAGGGGTAGTAACCAGATCTCAGCATTGAAATAATCCTATCAGAAGCAATGTTATTAGCCTCAACATTATGTAACAATCACATTAGCAGAAAATGAAGTCAAAATCCCCAGAAATGTTTAGAATTAAGAGGGAAGAGAAGGGTGTCCCTGTTTAAATTCCCAAAGCTTCTCTTCATGCCTTATTTTAGTTCACAGGGTGGTGTATAGAAGCCACTATTTTGCCATATAAAAATTCCATTTGTTTTGAAACTGCTCACATTAAGTAAAAGCTAGTCTATTCTCTCTATATACTTCTATTGCCATTTCCATTACATGGCCATCTAGAGTCACATACTAATAGATTTAACTTTATCTCAAGTGAAACAGAGATGATGATTATTCTGTGTGAATTCCCCAGAAACTTGGGAACTTTTATATCTTCTGATGCTCCAAATGATGTAAAATTCTCTCTAGCATCAATACCATGTCCCATGGAGTTCAATTTTCTCCAGTCTTTAAAACTGTCATGTGTGCACTTACTAAATGTTCTATAATCTAGAATATTAACTCCTGTTTTTGTCACATTTCAGGTTAATATGTAAAACAATTGCATAGTTTAAAATCTCTTATCTCATCTCTGTGATTTTTTTTTCTTAAATGAGGTGAAATACTTTACTTGTGAAGAATTAATTTTGTTCATTTTTCATATGGTCTTTCCTTGGCCTATCTTATTCTTGTTTGATTCAGTGCGGAGAGTTCATCATCCTGCTTCTAAAGTATTTTATAAAGAGCAAGTACATAGCTTATTGACTGAACCCCATGATCTTTTATGGGCAATGCTACCAACTTTATATTTTAAATTCTACTCTGGTTAACAAACATTAGTTTGGTTATAGCAGGTAGACTCTCATTTGAATTCTAATATCTTGGTAGATTCTAACATATTGCATTCAGTCTTGCAAGATTAAGTTTGCTGAGAATGAGTTAAAGACAAAGTTAATAGAGCAAGCAGAACTGGGATTGGATTATAAAATAAAATCTTTATAGCAAAAATTATAATCTACTAGATGTTTGTTTTAGTAGTATGATACTTTGACTGAATTAATTTCCAAAATTTTTATTTACTTTGGTTAAATGGTGCAAATCATTTTTCATTTTTAAAAAGTTATTAAAACTTGATCCAAAGAGTATTTGCTAACCCTTTATATATAATTTTTGTGAAATAGCATAAAATCTTTAAAACAAAGCAATTTCTTCAGACAGGAATGGGTCAGTATATTTTGTTTCCTGAAAAACAATACCACAAACCACAAACTTCTAAGAATTTACATCTTTTCATTCAATTCTGCATGAACTTTAAAAACTCCATAACTTGCATTAGTATTTCCTAACAGGAAAATAAGATATGCCACTGCTAAGTGACTGATAAATGTTTCAGAACATTAGTGATTGACAGCTTGTTATTGGACCAAAATGGCATCCTTGAATGTAGTTTATGAGAATGAATTTAAATTTTCCATTTGCTTATGTATTAGAGGTCTTAGATTAATAACACTATTAACCATTCATATGCAATACAAGTTTTTTGTGTTTACATAAATATATTTTAGTCTATCAATATTTAGTCCTCTTATAGGTTCAATATTGATCTCAAACTGATGAATATAAAAAGGCATGTGATTATTAAGAATATTAACATTTTTCATATAACTCCATTTAACTTTGTATTATTAAACTATGTTTAATAATATGTATTTATACATGTGCACATCAGTATATATATATAGGTTTGAAGCAGCAGAATAGTTTATATATACCTAGGTATATTTATACATATATTTACAAATGTACACATAACCATGCCACAATATGAGAACCTAGTTGTTAACTTGTTTCTATTCTTTCCTCCCAAATTCTGGTTTTAGAATCTGCTTTTCTCATACCAGCCACCACAGTCATCCAGCCGGTTTTCAGTGTCCCAGACTGGGGACCTCACTATTACTAATGTGCAGCGGTCTGATGTTGGTTACTATATCTGTCAGACTTTAAATGTTGCTGGAAGTATCATCACAAAGGCATATTTGGAAGTTACTGATGGTAAAGTAAAACGTTTTCTTTCAAAATATCCGAATTGTCTCAGGGTCTCTGAAAGAGACTACGGATGTTTTCATGTCAAGCTTCGCATTCTTTCTTACAGCTATGCTAGTGTAAACTGAAGAGGGTGTCAAGTACAGGAATGACTCCATTGTTGTCACTTTAAAACATACTGTACATTTCTATCATCTAGTCAGATTCCTAAAAATACATCAGTTCTCCATGAATGAGTTTATTCTAAAGAGCTGAGCATAGGAAAATTTTCGAGTTTCAGAAACATGAAAAATAAGACAAAGTCCTTTGTAGTCTCTCACTATAAATCCCCACTTCTACCATTCTCTCTAAATTAAAAATAAGAATCTGATGGAGATGTAACTTGAAGTAATAAATAACATTAAAAAAAAAAGAATTGATCAAGTACTCAAAAGCTGACAAATAACAATATAATAAGTTTTTCTTGACAATCTCAATTCATTCTATTCATCAATTCCCTAAACATGGTCTATCAGCTGTTGCCAAATATAAAGACATGGTAATTGAGAAAAATTTCCAACCTACAAAATACAAGTAGTGATCTTTTGGAAAGATGGAAGAAGATATATATTGCCTGTAAATATATATTTATACATGTGCACATATATATGTACGTTTGTGATGTAAGATTTTAGTTTATTGAATATATATTTACCCATTAAAGAAAAAAATGTCTATAAATATATAAAACAGATATTTATAGATATATGTGCATGTATTTATCTTACATGCTAAGATACGTATACGTATGTTAAGTAAATATATTTTAGAAATTTAAAAATATATTTACATGTATATAACATGTAATATACATAATATATGCAGTATGTTTGTGTAGGGGGTATAGTCAAGCAAACATTACTGCAAAAGGTTTTGAAATTACAATGACATGCTTGTTGTTTTCACTATTGAATTTATTTGAAAAATTAGAATTATTTTACATTTTTAATTCTAAGCAGTAGATAAAGGGGCATAAAAGGTAAGCCCTTCATTGTTTTTCAAGAAGGAAGATGGGATCAGAATAAAGGAATAGAGGCAGAAATAATAGGTGCCATCTATTGCTTCTTTCTCGTTGACTGTTGTTTGTGTATCTTTTGTGTTCATGTGTATGGATATATGTAATGCAGGTGAAGGCCAAAGGACAACTTGAGGTTTTGATATTCAAGTTTTTTCTGCTTGTTATTGCAACTGATTCTCTCATTGACCAGGAACTGGCCATATAGACTAGGCTAGCTGACTAGGGAGCTCCTAAGATCCTACTGTCTCTGCCTCCCCAGTCCTAGTATTAAAATGCACACAATGTAGTACTTCCGATAATATTTCTATAAAACAACATGCTTTCCACATTTATCTACATTGCCACTTTATGTGCACATACATTCCTGGAAAACACATAGTCTCTGTTCTATTCCACGGCACTGTTTATTCCATTTCATTTAGATTAGCTTATTATAACTTATAATAATTCTTAAAGGCTGATATAAATCTCCAACTTTGAATTTTTTGTTTTAGTTTTGCTAAACTGATAAAATTCCACATAAAAATGCATATCCTGCATAAACAAAACTGTAAGTTTTATATTTTGATTCTTAATAATCTGAAATTTTCAACTCAAAGAAATGATGTATACCCCACATTTCTATATCAAATTTTTTAGTTTTTTTTTAATATCTCTCAATAATGTCTATTGTTTTCAGAATATAAATTTTGCCTATACTTTCTAGTTATGCCTACATTTTTGATGTGTCTATATGAATTTAAAGTTCTCATTATTGAATTGTTTGAGGAAAAGTGCTTAATTATGCAGTTGATTTTGGTATATTAATTTTTTATCAAGCAACCTTGATAAATTTTTTCATTTACATAATGTTTTTTGTAGATTGTTCTGAAATGTTTATTTACAAAACATAGCAACTGAAAATAAAGTCTTACTTCTTACTCTATATACAGAATATATATAAATGTTATAATATACATACTTCATAAGTAAATGAAAAAATACATATGCATTATATATACCCATTTGATGGAGTGGTGTTAAGCATTCTAAATGTTAATTAGTCCTGCTTGCTGTCTGTTACTTGCATTGTCTCTTATTGGTTGAATAAAATGCTGAGGCCTGAGATTGGGCAAAGGCAGAGATGGGTGGGACTAAAGTACATGGGATTCTGAAAGAGAAAGCATCTTGGGAAGAAGAAGCTCCAAGAAGAAGACAGGAGGAGGAAGAAGGAAGACACGCTATGGGGTAAATTAAAGTAGATCATTCCATGTGGCCTGGAACATTGACAGAGCATGGAGAATAGCAGTCCAAAGGGACATATGTTTGCATGGGGTCATATTTGGGTAATAGAATTATGGGCTAGCTTAGTTGGGCTAGGATTGCACAATTCAGGCCAATGCTTGTCAAAATCCATCCGGTGTCTATGTGTATTCATTTATAATGGTGGATTGAGGATTAACAGCTGCCAAACCAATTAAATATATTATAAATACTAGTAAATAATTTAATTAGCCATTTTTTTTTCTACACCCATTATCTCCCTTTATAATCCTCATTATCTGTGAAATGTGTAGAATTCTTTTAACAGTGGACATATTGTTCTTCATTCTAACTATGAAGGAAAACATTCAACTTTTCACAGTGTAGTCCTGAATTGAACTTTTGCAGCTAACATTGAGTTTGGTGGCTTTCTTGGGATTTTGTTGTTGTTGTTGTTGTTTTGTTTTGTTTTTGTTTTAATGAGAGTAGTCTAGGGGGTCTCAGCCTGTTTGCTGCCCTTCAGTGTGCTATACACTTCATACACCTGATGCTCTGCAGGTTCAGTTCTGAATACCACGGTGCTTGCATTTTTCTCTGTGGCATGCTCCTTGTGTGTCTTTCTTTCCTTGTTGAACATTTATACTAACTTGAATTTCACTTTCTACAAGGAGTTTGCCCTAACCCTCCAAGTAAGAGTCCTATACCCCATACCTGCCATTTGTACCCAGATTTCTTTCATCCTTTCTTGAATTTCCTCTTTTGTCTTGTGTAACTGTTATTCATTACAATCCAAGCTCTATGAAACTTGAGCCATTTTCTGTTTAGTCAAGTCAATATTTACCTAGTATCCACCCCAGATCTAATGTGATAAATGCTCAGTAGATACTCTCAAGTATCAGGAAAAATGTCCAAGAAAGAGCTAGCTTTTGGTTAGTAAGAATTCAAAACCAGGATTGTCTCTGTCAAAAAATTGAGCATCTTATTCTTGCCTATGATGCATATTATACAGTTTATAGAAGTAAGTAATTAAATTATTCACCATTATTTATATTATAGTTAATTGGTCAGTGGTGTTAATCCTTAATGCTCCATTATTAATAATCATGCATAGACACCTGATGGATTTTAGCAAACCTTAACCTGGATTGAACAATCTTGGCCCATCTAAGCTAGCTCATTCTGTTTCCCAAATATGACCCCATATATACAGACATCCCCTGGACTGTTTTTCTCCACACTATGCCGATGTTCCAGGCCATGTGGCAGGATCGCCTTTCATCTACCCCATCATATGTCCTCCTTCCTCCTCCTCCTGGCTTCTTCTCTTCTACCCAAGATCTTTTCTGTCTGCCCGAGAAGCCCACAAACCTCTGCCCCTCCTATCTTTCTCTCTGCTCAATCACAGGCCTTGGCATTTTATTAAAGCCAATCAAAAATATAAGCAATTCATAATAATGTCATATCAGTTGTTACGTAGACTTTATGTTTTTTTATTTATGATATTGAATTTTATTTTATTTTTATGTACAATTTTAAATGATAACCTATCTTTATTCTTGAGAATTTCTCACATGTATATGACAAAAAATAAATGATTATATCCATCCTTTTCTGTCCTCCAACTTCCCCCCTTTCCTCTCTACGTTGTCTAGCTTTTATGACAACTTGACACAAGCTAGGGTCATTGGAGAAGAGGGAATCTCAGTTGAGAAATTGCTTACATAGGACTGGGCTGCAGGCAACCCCAGTAGAGAATTTTCTTAATTAGTGATGGATGGGGGAGGGCCTAGCACACTGTGGGTTGTGCCATCCCTGCACTGGTGGTTCTGGGTTCTATCAGAAAGCATGCTGAGCAAGCCTTAGGAGCAAGGCAGTTAGCAGCACTCCTCCATGGCCTGAGCATCAGCTCCTGCCTCTGGGTACTTGCTCTAGTCCTGACTTCCTTCAATAATGAACTGTGATGTGCAAATGTAAGGTGAAATAGATATTTCCCTTTTCATGTTGATTTTGATGATTGTGTTTTATCACAGCAATAGAAACCCTAAGATCCCCTCTCAACATGTCTCCCTACAAACTTCTGTATTTGTGAATCTAAGATTCATCCTGATACCAGAAAGCCAGCTTAGCAGTTAATAAAATAAACATGAAAAAAAATTCACCTCCAGAAGCCAGTTTATTCTCAACACTAAATATTGTGTTTAACCTTACAATTTTAGTGAGGATTACTATGGATTTTATATGTGTGTGTTGTTTCAGGGTTCATTTTGCCTGTTGTTTTTGTGCTATATCTTAGTTTAGTTTTAGGATTTGTTTGTCTTGGTTTTTGGAGTTCTTTAATATCATTCAAACAACTATGGACTTCTCCTTCATAGCCAGTGCTGTAATCATCATGAGTTCTGGCCATGTCAATATTTTTATGCTACCAAGTCTGTCGACCTAGTGGCTTAGTAGAGAGAGCATAGTTTCCATGTTATTTGATTTTATCTTCTTGATCTTCTGTATTGTTAGCAAACTCCATAAAGGCATAAGGCATGTGGGTAGCAGCTGTCTGTGGAATGGCACCTGTACCTGTATTCAGCCTTACTAATGATGCCTTAAGAATATGTACATTTATTTCTGATTACTACCAGATTAGAAGAAAAGTAAAGATTGTGAAACAAGAAGCAATATTTCAAACTTCCTGTATTCATCTCTGATGAACCTGGTATACAGTACAAAGGGACTGTTTTCCAACAACTTGTTTGTTTATTACTTCAAGTTATATCTCCATCACAGTGCCCTCCTTCTACCCCTCCCAGTTCCAGCCTCCCACCCTCTCCTCCTTTTCCCACCCATCCCACTCCTCTGATGTGGAGTGTCCCTATATATCAGCCCTTCTCAGTCAAACAGTCATATGAGGGCTGAGAGCTTCCTCTTGCACTGGGGGCCTACATGCAACTTTTTGATTTAAACAAGTCTCTTAAACTTCAAGGGTTCTAAAAGGGAATGATAATACAACAATTTTTACAATACTTTATATCCTAAGTCTTCAATTTTCAATATACAGCTTTTTAAAGCATTTGAAAATAGATCAAAACTATAATGTTTACTTTGATGTTCATTGATTTACACATGTGAATTTTCATATGTAAACCACCCAGTCACTTTTTTTCAGGTTTTACTGAAAATCCTGTGTTTACTTACTTTATTAAGTATTTCTGTTTCTTACACTGTCTGTTCTGTTGCCCGCTATTTTTTTTTTCTTCTGATTCCAGTGTAAGATATTAGAAACTAGTTTGAAATATGTCTTACAATCTTTAAATTTAGATTTTACTTATAAATGGACCATATTTGTTGACATAAACTGAAGCATTTCCTTAGTACTTTATACTCGTTGATGAATACACCATGGTTTAATTTTCTGTATCTACAGGTGTGGAAATACTTTAATGAAGTCTTATATTTCTAGCTCTGATTTGCACATTAGCTTTTCCCAGTCAAGGAATGATGACGCTGTGTAGCATATGTGAACATTTTGCAATTACCTCAGTACATTCATGACTACTGTTCCATCTTAGTATCTATTGAGATTTTCTGAGCTAGTTTGAACAAGTATTAGTGTCCTCCTTTTATTGATTTTGTAAAATGTGGAGAAGTTGGTACAGCTGGCTCAGTGGGTATAGTGCCCTGAAAATGTGAGGACCAGAGTCTGGATCCTCAGAACTCATGTAAAGGCCACCTGTAATTCGGAGGCAGTAACATGGGATCCCTGGGGCAAGTTGGGTATCTAGATGAGCCTGTACTGTGCTGCTCCTGATTCACCAAGACACCTTGACTCGATAAAGAAAATGGAGAACAATTGGGGAAGAGCCCAGATGCAACCTTTGGTCTCCACATGTATGTACATACTCATTCATGAACACATCGAAAAGTTACCACACAAACATACAAGCAAACAACCCAAAAAAGTGGGGATTTAAAGGATATAAAGAACAAAATAAAATACACATGGCAGATAATGGAAGTTTTTTTTTAATTACTTTGTTTTTGTTAACTACTCAGTAGTAATCCTGTAGAAATAAGTGAGAAAGCAAGAGAAACTATTCAGTGAACTGGGTTAGGATAGGCTGGGGAAGTATACCTGATAACTCATACAGCAGCTCCGGGTAATTAATATAAATTACAATAATCCCCTAACATTTGATGGTTTCTAAGTGTAACAGGACAACCAAATGCCAGGCACCTTAGCACTAAGCATAACAATAATAAATTGTTCTGTAACTAATTCAATTAATGTCTGGAAATATATATTCATTCCAATAATCAGTAGAACACAGGTGGTCTTATAAATCCCAGTGGATTTACAAGGAGGAATCTGCAATTCTATTTTAGCAAGCCTCCACAGATAATACAGAGAATATTTTAAAAATTCTAAGTAAAGTAATTGTTGGCTTACCCTTTTCCAACAGTGTAGTATCTGAAACACTCCTTCCAAATTAAAAAACGCAGCTTTCTCATTTCCCTATTCTACTGGCAAACTTCACACCAGTAAGGATGACATGGAAGGGAACTGGAAGAGTGCAGACCAAATGCATAGTTGCTGATTTCACTTAATTGCTTTTTTATGGGAGTGCATAAAACTAATAATTATTGCATGATAAACGAGGAACAAATTGAAGTGTGACTCCAGCTTGTGAAAATTTTTGGTGCATGAAACGTTGAACATGACACATCCAGATTCGCAAATTATTGCGTCCAAAATTGAGTTACTCTGGCAGCCAAACTCATTTAATCAGACAACTTGTTAAAATTCTCTCATATATTTGCATCTTTTTTTCTTTTTTAAATGTTCCAATCCAGAATTTTAAAGCTTAATAGCTGAAGACAATTTCCTGAAGTTAAACAAACAACTTGTATTTATTTTAAAGAAATCTATGGAGTTTGGTAAACTGTCTCAGTCAGGAGATGAGAATATTTTTTATAATTTTGTTCTTGTTCCTCTCTACTTCTGTTAGAGTCTCACTAAAATAGTGGCTTTAAAACATCAGTTTTCAGGTGTTTTATATGTTACAATAATTTTACTTTCTTAAAATGCAAATCTCTTTCATTGGTCCTTTTTCAAAGTAGATTTAAGTTAGTGTTAAAAACAATCTGTCTGGGAAGTGGTGGCTCATGTCTTTAATCCCAGCACTTAGGAGGCAAAGACAGGCAGATCTCCAGATTTGAGGCCAGCCTGGTGTACCTAGTGAGTTCCAGGGCAGCCAGGACAACACAGAGAAACCTTTTTCTAAAAATAAAAAATATATAGAGGGATGGATGGATGGATGGATGAATGGCAGAGAAAAATTAAAAATAAAAGGTATTTAGGTTTTTTGTGTGATGTGTCTTTGTGTGCATGCCTCTCTGTGTGTGCATATGCTTCTTGTGCATTTTCTTTCTCTCTGACATTTGTTTTGTTCTGTCTTGGTTTGTCTTTTTCTTTGCCTGCTTGTTTTGTAAAGCCAAACAGAAAGAAGGCAGAGTTGTACGCATTGGGAGGTGGGGTGTATCTGAGAGGAGATGAAGAAGGGTAAATTGTGAGCTAAGTATGTTGTATGGAAAAAAGTCTACTTTCAATTAAGAGTAAACAAACAGTATTGACTGAATACATTTGCCATTTTTGTTCATTCTAATATGGGGTGGCTGAGGTTTCCAAGTTTGGTTGTCATCCTCAGTTGTCTGTTTGCATTAGCCTACCAACAATACTACTGGGTAACTTTCCAGTGACTCTGAATCCATTATAATGTGGTGGTGTTATTTTTTTTAACCCATGTATATACTTCAATAGAAAAATTATTCCAAAGTCCTGTAGACATTGCTCAGCGGATAAATCACTTGCCTTACAAATGTGGGGAATGGAGTTTCTGTCACTAGAACCAACTGAGTTCTAAAACAAAACTGAGTGGGTGAGGTGGTAAACCTGTAATCCAAGCATTCAGGAGGTGGGCTGGGATTCCCAGGACAAGACTGCTGTCCAGAGTGGTTAAACCTGATGTCTGTGGTTCAGGAAGAGGGTGCTTCAATAATAAAACAGAGAGCAATATAATAAGTTACCCAGCATCACTCTCTGGACTCTGCACTCACAAGCATAAACGTGCATGCACATCCACCCACATCTTGAATGTGCACTCACACCACACACACACATGCACACACCTGTCCACACACACACATACACACCCCATAAAAAGACAGAGGAAGGAAGGAAGGAAGGAAGGAAGGAAGGAAGGAAGGAAGGAAGGAAGGAAGGAAGGA
>CAJQZJ010032058.1:257167-370720 GCA_907164525.1 Lophiomys imhausi | reverse complement strand
TTGCAAAGGTTGATGGCACCTTAAACTGTGTACTAGAAATCCACACAGCGGACTCCCATGGGGGTTTGTGCTACTTGTTGCATTTCGTTTGTTTTTATTACTTTGCAGTGAAACAATAAAACAGTGCAAATAACTCCATTTTCTTTCATCATTGTAATAGGTGGACCAACAATCTCAATATATTCAAGGATATAAAATTCTCTACCGGCCATCTGGAGCTAGCCATGGTGAATCGGAGTGGTTAGTTTTTGAAGTGAGGACCCCAACCAAAAATAGTGTGGTGATCCCTGATCTCAGGAAAGGTGTCAACTATGAGATTAAGGCTCGTCCATTCTTTAATGAGTTTCAAGGAGCAGACAGTGAAATCAAATTTGCCAAAACCTTAGAAGAAGGCAAGTATGATGGAGTGAGCTTCTTGCATGTGCAAGATAATTCCTGTGCTTTTGAATTAATGGAAGTTGTTTAAATTAATAGAGACAGTCATCATGAATCTATGTATATTAGAATACTTTGCTATGGGAATGTGTTTACTTCCAACAAGTATAAGAAACAAAAAGCTAAGTGATTTGCTTCAGTAGTGGCCTGCACAAAATGTGTGCCAATGTTAGCATTATTACGAAACTTCATATTCAGAGATGGAATTGTTTATGATTTGCTTGCTTTTTTATTCACTGAGGCTTATGTAAATGGAGTCCAGAAAAGGTACGTAATATCTGGGTTTGCCCGGACTTTCCAGAGTATGCATTTTCTTCTGATGTCTCATGCTAGGAAACTCCTTAGTTCTTGGTGAACCAGTATTTCCACCGTGAAACTGAAAACTAAAAAGCAGTACTGGCATAAAATAAAGTTTCATGTCACAGTAGACTTTGAAACAAACAAACAAAAATGCAGAATTTTCTCTAATTGTAATTTATCCTATAAATGATAGTCTAGAGTTAAATGTAAAAAAGAATACCACCCTTTTTCTTAGTTTTGTACATTTTAAGGAGAAAATATGAGATTCAGGTGACAGGCTGAAAGGAACAGATATTGTCCCAAGGGTGTTTTCATTTTTTTTTATTGTGTTACTCGTCTGTATGTGTGTGCATGTTTTTACGTATATGTTGTCATGGTGAAAACATGGAGACAGTATTATCTCTCCTTCCACCTTGGGATCCAGGGATATCATTCAGGTGATCAAGCTTGCCAGGCTAACCCATTTGCTTGCTGATCTGGCTCACTGCCCTGTCCTGAGGTGTTGTATGCTCTAATTATAACTGGATAGGAGAAATACACAGTAAGAATGAGTTAGTATGACCTGGAGAAAACTTGTAGTTTGGAACCCTTCAGTGTTCGGTGATACCTATATTAAAAACACGCAGCATCTGTATATTTACTGTGTGATTTTAAATATTGTATGCTTTGGGTTTTTTTGTACTACACTCTTATAATCTACTTTTTATGACAATTTAACAGTACCAAGTGCCCCACCCCGAAGTGTAACTGTATCAAAGAATGATGGAAATGGGACTGCAATTGTGGTCTCTTGGCAACCGCCTCCTGAAGACACACAGAATGGAATGGTCCAAGAATATAAGGTAATATTAGCAAATTCACTGATAGGCAGCCTCACTGCACACAGAAAAGTAGCCTGAATAAATTGTCGATAGGCCTTTGTCGCCATCTGCTGGCCCAACTGCCAACACGTAGAATTATTTCTTAAATTCTATTCATAGTGATTTTGGAGTAATTGTCCACACTAGAAAAGTTATTTTGGGGATAATATATATATACACACACATATCTTTTCATATATATATATATATATATATATATATATATATATGAAAATTTAAAAAATAAAGACCATAAGTTATCTGTTAATATTTGTTTTATATAATCTCATAGAAATTTACATTTTTAAATGCTCATATTTTTTTCTTCCCCAAAATGTGACTTAAGTATATCACCCAGAATCGTGTTACTCTAGAGAACTATCATAGTCATATTCTGTTTAAAATAGTCAAAATAAAGGTTTTCTTTTTCTTTTGACACTTGTAAAATTTAGAACCTTACAATTAGATTGGGAAAATTGTTTTTCTTTACATGGAAATCTTTCTTCAGTGATAAATTTTTAGAAAAACTGATGTCAAACTCAGGCCTACGCGCACACACACACACACACACACACACACACACACACGCGCGCGCACGCACACACACACGCACGCACACACACGCGTGCACACACACACACACGCACGCACGCACGCGTGCACACACACACGCACACACGCACGCACACACATGCACGCACACACACGCGCGCACACACACGCACGCACACGCACGCACGCACACACACACGCACACATGCACGCACACACACACATGCACGCACGCACACACACACACACACGTGTGCATGCACAAGCACAGGCAAAAACCATCCATACAAGCAAAGTATTTTTATTTAAAGATTGCCATAAATACATTATAGATGTTTTAAAGCATTTCAAATAAAATTTTTACTTGCAACTGAGTCATTAAAGGATAAAAAATGGCCATAATTTTGAATGCTTCCTCATGAGGTCTGATTGCTTCAGCAGTAGGGTAGAACAGGACACTGTTTCAGTCCTGGGAAACAGACTGTCGGAGAGGAATTTGTAAAAGAGTCTAAAATTTGATGGTGTCTTGGCTCCCAAGCAAAATTGTGTAACATAGACATTTTCCCCTAAGAGTCAGAATTCATTTCTCTTCTGGAGAAATGTGAAAGGATAGGTTTCACTTAACTTCATGGTCAATTTAAAATAATAAAATGCCTTTCAGAACCTGATTGACTGGTACAAAATCAGTCTGTGGCTTCGGTTCAGCTGTGTAATGTAATTGGTGGGAAAAAAAAATTTCACAAAGGAGTCTATTCCAATGGTAAGGTCCGGATAGAATGTCTCACCATTTGTGGGCATTATGCATTGAAACTGTATTGGAGCCATAAAAACTTTCAAAGAAAAAAGTTGAATGTTGTTGGCCCAGGGATGGAGGACTCCATTGTTTCAGATTGCCTCCAAGTCTGTGTTCCCAATATAGTTCAGATCCCAGCCCATCCTCGCTAATCGTTCATACTGCTGGAGAGTATTTCATAGAACTCAGAGTATTAGTCACTATTCTATATACCATTTCCGTGTGGAAACAATAGAAATATCATTGTCCTCCATATCCAATTTTGGATTCCATTGATTCAAAACTATCAATCTGAGTAATCATTTAATGAATCTTAAACCAAGGCTTAGAATGTGCCTCAACCTTCCAGTTTCCTAAGCAGACGGTGTCCTATTGCATATCGCTATTAAAGTTGATGGCTACATGGTTACCTTTTTATTACAAGAAATTTCTCACACTTAATGTATATTGTTATTCTTTTTTTAATCCCTGATGTTATGAAACAGAAATTATTATTTCAATTTAGGTGGAAGCTTGGATTGCTCATATTGCTTGTTGATCATTGTTCAGCATACCACACTCTAGATAAACCCTAGGGTGACCCTTACCGCTTTGGTAACATTTTATTTTCACTATCAAGCATATCTATATAAAGTATTTTAGGTTATTTGGGAGCTCTTCTGCCTTATCAGATGACGGTTTCTTGATTTTGATGTTCATGGATGTGTTGGTGGCAGTTTTGATTAATTCTGTCCTGAAGTATGAGGTTCAGAGCTGCCTTGGCATCTTTGTTCTGTCACATCTGGTCATATGGAGTTACTCCTGTAGTATAATTGTCAAATGGTAGCAAACATACTATTATTCTTTATGTGGACATTCACAGCTTTCTGCAGAATGTTTTTTTTTAATTTCATGAAAATTTCTTGATGCTAAAACAAAATGAACAGAAACTTAAATGAAGTGTGCTGATGAGAGCCATTGAGAGAAACAACTATGTTCCAGCAAATTGACAAATTTATATGATAAAATATTTTTAAGTAATTTATTTACTTGTTTTATGTGTTTATTTATGGGTGTGCAGGTGCACACTGAGGTCAGAAAAGGACATCAGAGCCTTTAGAGCTATAGTTACAGTTGTTTAGGAGCTACATTATATAGGAGTTGGGATTTAAACTCTGGTCCTCGTGAACACTATGATTATGTTGCAAACCGTAGTAACTGCTAGACCATCTCTCCAGCCTCTGCATGATAGATTCCTAAATGATTGTATCTAACATAAGTACTCACAAGAACATGAAGGAATCTTAAAGCTATTGCTAATATTCGGTTTGATTAGAACAATTTCTGAATTAAGCCAAGGAAAAAGAATGACTTCTAACGTTTCCTACATTGAATTCTTGATGGATCTGAACTCTGTGTAAGCCTGAAATTCATCAGTGATTTATGTTCAACTTTATATTGACTTGGATAAACTATCAGCTTCACTTTCATTATATAATTTGTACAGGTTTGGTGTCTAGGTAACGAAACTAGGTATCACATAAACAAGACAGTAGATGGCGCCACCCTTTCTGTGGTCATCCCCTCTCTGGTTCCTGGGATCCGATACAGTGTGGAGGTGGCAGCAAGCACTGGGGCTGGACCTGGAGTGAAGAGTGATCCTCAGTTCATCCAGTTAGGTAAGAGTCACATGATCTATCGTCTTCCCACTTGTTCTGCTTCCCTGTTTTTATTTTGCAAGTAGCCCAGCTGATGTTGCAAGTCAAATGGAAGCTAGAGTATGATTTATGCAATGGGGCTATCTTTATTTAAAACACTGATAACTGTGGATAGGTAGCCACGAATCATTTCCCAAGGGCAATACGTTCTGAGAAATACATTGTTAGGTGATTTTGTCATGGTATTAACATCAGAGAGTACAGTTACATAAACAGGGACATCTGTGATATCACTAGGCAATGCAGTCTTATGGGAACATGGGTTTGCAAATGGTTCATCCTTGACCAAGGTGTCAAATATGGTTAATGACTGTAGCTGTCTCACAACTAAAACATCAAAGTGTACATTATTGCTGTCTCTAATACAGAGCTGTCAATATTTACTATCATCCTTATTCTGTCTTATGGATTTTTCTATCTCATTAACAAATGCTATTAATTGAGCATCAAGGAAAGCTCAATGAAAGAGAAAGACACAGGCTTTCCACTTACTCATTTTACAACTGTTTGGGAAAGGAAAAAAAAACCCTTCCTTGCAATACTTAAGTGAGGTATTAGAAATTCATAGCAATGTGAAATCTATATTTACATTTAATGTTTACCTAACATTGTAATTGTTTTTTGTTACAAAAGGTAAATTAAGATCTTAATTTGAAATAGTTTTATGTTTATTACTTAGAAGGTTAAATACAATTTCTGCTGACAAAGTATTAGGTTAATGAATAGGAAATGTGGCAAAGAAGCCTTCATGACTACCATTCACCACAGAAAACATGATATACAGACTATACAAATTAACAGGTGATTAATAGTAAAATAATTTTGGTTGTGAACCTAGCCTTTGATGGCTGAGCCATCTTTCTAGCCGGATTAATAGTAAAATACGAAACAACAAATACTACTATTTTAAAAATATAAGAGAAAATAGTTTTGTCTTTAAGCAGTGGCATTTAAATTAATAAAGAGAATGAAAAGGGCACAGTCAACTTCATATTAACAAGTACATTGGATGATGGACTCATCCAATCATCTCCAGCCAGCTGGAGAGATGGCAAAAATCACGTTGGAATATTTTATATAACAGGTTAAATTGTGAACAAAGGATCATATAATACAGGCCTTCATGTCTCACAAATATATACCATCTTAATTACTAACAATATTGTTATCCTAGAATCGTGTCAAAATAAAATTAAGAAACATTCAGCCTGGAATATTGTTTATATTCTATTGTTAAGACAAAGCTAGCATCTATAAAGTGGAGAATTACGAAACTTCTGTGATATAACACAGCGAAGAATCTGAAATGGTTGTAATTGTTGGTTAAGACTCAGTTCCATATGAATACTAAGTGTCCCAGGCACTGTTCTCCACAGGCTGATGAGGCTGAGACTTTAAAATGAGATTTCTAGGGTTATCCCCAGGTCCGCTGAAGAGAGGAAAGGAAACACATCCTATGGTAGAGCTTAAATGCTTCAGACTTAGAAAGGTGCACATTACTCTCACCCAGTGTGATTACACATAAGGTGATTGGGGCCACCACAAACGGTCACTGGGAAGGGAGCCACCTTCCTCCAAGTGGAGATTTAAATGAGAGTTATAAGATTCCCATTTAAAGCTTGCTGACTTGGTCACATCCATGGGCTTGAATTGGATAATTTTTAACTTATCTTTTCAATTAGCAACTTTGAAAGTAATTATTACAGGAATATTCTTCTAGATAAAAATAGCTTCATAATTTACTTCAACGAATACAGGAAACTGAAAAAGTGCCTCGATTACAATATTATAGCACATATGCAGGAACAAATATAAGTTGATACACACACATTTATTTACTTTTGAGCAATATCAGTATCTATTATTTTTAGGATTGTAAGTTACATTGCTATGATTCCCTTGGCTTTCCTTGCTTTTGCAGCACACTGCTTTTCATCCTGCCATATTGGAAGATGAATTGGCAAAAGGGACTATGAGTAATTTTATTAAGATTTCTATCAAAATATTTAAGAGTCAATTTGCTTTTCTTGGAATTATAAATGTGTTCCAGTTTCCCATTTTTTAACGTAGCCTCAGCTGCAATGAGACAAAGCGGAGATACTGAGTGGCTATTTCGATTCGTCAGTCACACTACACTTTATTCTGTTAAGCCCATCTGGTCACTTGCATTGGAACCTCCCATGCCCGTTTCTATAAAGTCTGAAGCTACCCAATTTAACCTTGCACAAACAGCCATGAAATCTATAAACCTAGCTGATACAAAGGATGAATTAAGAATGAAAAGAATAGGTCTGCCTAGTGAACGTTCAGAGGGTGAAATGCTCTTAGGCCAACCAGAGATAAAAGGGTCTGGGGCATGAAATACAACTTTCAGTCAGCAAACAGTTGAAAGTAGGTGACTGCTTGTGAAAATAGAGCTTTTCAGCCTTGACCCTCTGTAGAAAGAAATTAAGAGTTTTGTTCAAGGAAACGGGGCATGCAGGCACACACACACCACATACACCCCATAAAGAAGAATTTAAACATTTCGTGTGGAGAGAAGTGTGGTATTTTTCAGGCAGTCTCAATACACTGAAAGCTTTTTATTTTTCCTACCAATTGTCTTTTCAAGAGGTAGAATCATTTAATAACCAAAAAGCAATATTCAATTTAAGAAACGCTATACATGTAGAATTAGTGTGTCGATTATTTTTCTAGGAAAAAAAATATGCATAGGAAATGGAAAATGTTCCTATTTTAAAGCCAATTGTATTAGCAGAATTACTGTATGTCTCTTATTTGGGTTTGAGTTCTCTTTCTATGGAGTGACTATAAACCAGTCCTCCCTTAACAGGGCTCCAAGGATCTGGTTGTGTGTCATAGGTTGTGGATCTGGCTTATGTACCTAAGCATCTAGTCCATGCATGACCTGGCATCCCTGTCACAGAGAATTAGATAGACTGGCAGATGCCATGAAATTCTTATGTAATTTGCTTACATGGCCCTTCTCTAGGACACCTTTGACCAGGATGAGTAAAGGCTGGGTATATGTATCTCCAAGGAGACATGGAAGAAGCAACAGGATAAAAAATGTGACATAAGAGAATCAGTTTATTACGTACAAATCTGCAAGGGAAGAGGGTGCAAACAAGGGTAATTGGGCCAAAAGAGCAACTCGTTCACCCTGTGGGTGTCCATCTAAAGAGAGGACCTGTGGAGCAGTGTCTTTATTGGTACTCAGAAGTTTACTGTAGCGTATTTAATTGCTCCAAGAGGAAGCATTGAAGGATTCCATAGTGGGGCATACAAGCACACACACACACACACACATCTCTGAGAGGCTGTCACTACTGTAAATGTGCACAATCGAGAGAGGGCAAGTGGAGTCAGTGAAGTAGGCTGAACTGCTGTATCCCATACAACACTGGTCATAAGGAGGCCAGAGTATAAGATGCTCGTCTGGGTTGACCATACCAAGGACTGGGAGATAACAGAAGGACAGAGCTGCAGAGAGGGCTCTGTGCTTGCAGTGCCAAGTGTGAGGTTCCAAATTGGAATCCCTAAGACCCATGTAAAAGTTGGGCATGATGATATACATCCAAAATCCCAGCCCTGGAGAGGCAGAGAAAAGTGGATGCCTATAGCTCGCTGGCTGGCAGACTAGCTGAAATACTGAGTTCTATAGTCCGTAAAAGACCTTTCTCAAAAACTAAGGTGGAAAGCAATTGAGGAGAACATTCAGTACTGAATTCTGGCCTCCAAGAGCATCCACATCCACACCCACACCCTCATACACACTTTCATTTACATTTGCACACAAATGTATGCACACATATACACACATGATCTTATAAAAGCTGAAATCTGTTCCTAGAAGGTGGGTCTGACTTTCTTACAACATAAAAAATAACTAAGTCAGCTGCACCACTCACTGCTGTTCTGTTTGCTGCTAATGGGTTGAGGATAAGATGGAATCATTCCCTTTACTATGTTCCCACTGATGACTGTACCAGACTCCAGTGGATATTTCAATCCAGTGGTCATACAGATGACCCTCGTTACATTAAATGGTTCACAAAAGCAACCCAAAAGACATGAATCTGAGAAAGGAAGTGGTAGCAATAAGGGAGGTTGATAGGAATGGGAATGAGACAAGACAGCATAGGAAGAAAAAGCCATCAGAATATACTGTATGTATCAATTAACAAAATGAATCAAAAAAGGGAAAAATAGATCCAAATCAACATAAAACTATAAAAATGCAGGGTAGCAATGTTTTCTGTCAAATGATCTAATAATAGCAAGAAGGCATCAGCCATAATAAAATGGGTAAGCATTCTTGTTTCAGCAAATGTTGTGTGGGAAGAACAATAAAACTACTGCCATCAGCTTATTAGGCAGGCTTACTATTGGGCATCACTCAGGGCCAACACAATGGGGTTCCTTCATGATAGAGCAACAGCTTTGGTATCCTACAAAGAGCACACAGGAGGCTCTGTGGGACCTGAGTTAAGAACTGCAGGCTTCAAAGACTTCTCCGTAGGCTTAAAACCAATGTAAAATAAGTAAATTTTAATAGCCATTTACTTTATCAATTTTTAATTTCTATTTCAAAATGTCTAGCAGAAAATGTGAGTCTTTTGGCTATTCATAACACTTGATGATTCCTTTACATATTTAATATTCTTTTCTTATATCTAACGCTGACCATCATTATTATTTTAAAAGAAAGATTATTCATAGTTCTTGAAATGCTGATTCTTTACAGTGGTTTAGTGGTCTTCCATCTTATAATTCTTTCTGCATGTAGGTTCAGATAATGCGCTACTAGGATAGTTAAAGACCCTGCAAAATAGTTGTGGGAAGGGAACGAGCGTGCTTTTTTTTCAATATCTACTTACAAAAGAAGTAAAATTTCAATTCTAGCCCCTCACTCCACTCCCTGCTGCATATCTCATTTTAAAGACAGAATGTCACTATGTAGCACTGACTGACCTGGGACTGGGCTGGTTTCAATCTTATAGAGATCCTACTGCCTCTGCTTGCTGGGTCCTGGGACTAAAGCCATGTGTAACTATGTCTGACCCATTTTTACCATTATTGGAGCAAATATTTGAGGATTCTTACAGAATCCTCTTATATTTACTCCTTCAACGTCTCTTGTTTAGGGGAATGCATTAATTTTTTTTCATATTTTAAGGGTATGTTGGTATCTCTAGTTAGTTTTATCCTATGAAACCCACTCTAAACACCCGTACAGAGTTTTCTGAAATAAAAAGACAATGTGCATTTGTCTTTAACTATAGCCTCAAAAAAGTATGATATACTTGTTTTGAATTAAAATAAAAGGAAAAAATATATTTGTTTTCCTGAAAATCTCATGAACTTCACTGTTGTAGCTGAGACTAAATGGAAAACAAAAATCATTGTCCAACTATGAACAAGATGAAAACAGAGCCATTGTATACCTATGTAGTAATGTCATATTGAATGTTCAACCCTTAATAATTAGGAAATGACCTTTTCAGATTCTCATGGAAACCCTGTGTCTCCCGAGGACCAGCTGAGCCTTGCTCAGCAGATCTCAGATGTGGTGAAGCAGCCAGCATTCATCGCAGGCATCGGGGCAGCCTGTTGGATTATCCTCATGGTCTTTAGTATCTGGCTTTACCGACACCGCAAGAAGAGAAACGGGCTCACCAGCACATACGCGGGCATCAGGAAAGGTGTGCTGGCCTTAAAACCTTTTATCTTAAACTGGTAGTACTTTATACCTAGCCTTCATTAAATGTCTTTAGTAAATAAAGGTCCTCAATATTGGCGTTATTTCTCCACACTGTCCTCTTAGGAACTTGCTCATGTAACAGGAGAGCAAATAGAATTTGTCGCCCTCCGAGGACCCACTGCCTAGCTTTCTTCAAGTCTATACTCGATTCTATTATTTCAGGCAGATATTTTATTTTATGTTCTTGTGGGAAATCGGAAATAACCTGTCACAGTAATTAGGAATTCAAGCTTTAAATGGAGGATTATTTTTTGTTGTTGTTGCTGCTTTGGGTTTTCTTTTGCTTTACTTTGGTTCTTAGGGATGAGCACTTACTGCCATTTACTTATTTATAACAGTTGCCCTTAGTGGGTAGGAGCAATGACAGTGTGAGTTGCTTCAGTTAGCAAATTGAAGAGGTTTATTTATCATTCATAGATTTAACGTTGTAGAGTTGAATATTTATGTATGCTAAAATGTTGTTAAAATGTCTACACAGGTTTAGAAAGCACTGTTTGCTATAATTCACGGTTTTGAGGATGGGCTACATATGCTGAGAGGCTTACAGATATCTTTGTAACACACCCTCTGATCTTGGACCTACTGTTGTGTAATTTTTATTCTCTGAGTTGGTTCTTAGCACCTCTGCATTCTCATGTTTCATTAACTCCAGGCTATAATAGGTCGGCTATAAGTCACAGTGTTTGATGGAGAAACCCCTTTTCTGGCCTTATTCGTAAAGCTCCTTTCTTTATTCTCAAAATTGCAATTTGGATGGTAACATTATGAGTCACTCTAGGTACAGGGCCCATACATCACCCTGATTGAAGAGATTTACATTGCTGCAAAGCAGATTTTAGAAAGATTGCTAATAAGGATGTCCCTTGCCCAATGATTACCTCCTTTTTATTCTAATTGTGCACATGTTTCCTAAGCAAACACTTTATACATGTCCTGACAAAGTACTGTCTCTGACTAATTGTGTAGCTCAGTCAATATTGTCAGTGCTAGGTGGAATTAAAATACCCCTATAACATTTAGACAGAATTCTAGGTCAGCAGTCTAAACTATGATCATGCTTAAAAGAGATTGTGACAAAAGAATTGAGCCAGATTGTCATCAGCCCTGTGACAATGAATTCTTGACTGACTGGCTCTGCAGCCTCCTCTCCATATGTAAATCTCCAAAGGCATTGTACTTTTTTTTCCAGACATTTGTTCTGTCAGTGGCCCTGCCTGTGAAATAGCAAAGGGCTTAGGGCCACTGCCAAGACATTGTTGTTCATTATGCATACAGAGTGGAACAGTAACAGGCACATGTTGACCATATGAACCTTTGACTCCAGATCAATATAGAGTAGGGGCTTGGGGAGGAGTGACAGCTGGGGAAGGGGTAGGATACCCTTTGAGTCTGTCTTTGAAATCTGATTTGAGTTAAGAAGCATGATTAAGTGATATTTAAATGTGGAGTTCCTTGTACTTTCTGGTTGAGAGACCTTCATCAACAACCTGATTGGGTAAGCTTCCAGTCTGTAGACTCCAGTGTTTACTATCACAAAGAGGTATCTCAGCTATGTAACTGTGGCAGGTTAAAGCTCTCTATTGTCTTGAGATCTAAAGATGTAACACAAAACCCTCCTTGCTCTCTAAAGCATTTCCTTCTTCACTAATGTCCTTTGAGCATGCCAGTAAACACCTACGTGCATTCCCCAGAGCTATCCAACTAATACCATTGTCTTTTCAATTAGCTTCTGTTGAAGCAGAAATCATGGAACATAATTACAAATGTAATTTAGCGAGCCCTTGATTCTGCTTTCATTACAATCGGCAATATTTTGTTTCTTTGTAGCTCTTTCTCTGTGCACTGTTTAAATTGTGTTGTATTATCTTAAATTTCCTATGTCCAAAAAATAATGCCAGTGACTTTAATAAAAGAAGATACAGCACCGGGTGTGGTGGCACATCTCTTTAATCCCAGCCCAAGGGAGGCAGAGTCAGGCGGATCGCTGTGAGTTCAAGGCCAGTCTGGTCTACAAAGCGAGCCTAGGACAACCAGGACTCTGTTACACAGAGAAACCCTGTCTCGAAAAAACAAAACAAAGCCAAAAACAAAAACAAAAAAGGAAAGAAAGAAAAAAGGAAGAAGAAGATATGGCATATTTTAAAGAAACCTGTGCAAAATGCACATTTGCCTATACAATGTCAAGTGAGAGTGTGACTTGCGGACACTAGTGAGGATTTTGGTGTAAATTACTGCACTTCACTGTAGATGTGATGTGCAGGAAGCGTGAACATCGCTATATCCACCTGTACCCATCCACACAGATCCCCCAACACCAGTGAGCACACAGAGTGTTGACTGTGTAATTGGAAGATTTGAAAAGGAAGTTGGGTTTCGGTAGGTAAAAATTCCATTTAATGCTGGCCTTTCTCCATTTATCCTTTATGTTCACAAATTACAGTTGGCTGAAGTACCTACACCAACCTTTTCTATTTCCCTGTGTCCTTGTAATCACAAATTAATGTTCAGGCACTCCATTCTTGCTTGAATAACTTTAGATTCAAATGCACATCTTTGTGCACGTGCATGTGTGCGTGTGTGTGCGCGCGCACGCATGTTTTATGAGGACTTGTTACTATGGGACTTTTTTTAATGTGGCTAAATTATATTGACTTTGAAAAGATCTGAGAGAAAAAAGCCCAATAGAATTCTTCAGGTTGGCCTGCTGTGCTACATATGAAGGCCAGTGGATGAATTGGGTATGACCTACGGTCCTGTTGTTGTTCTCTCTAGTATGCTGCTGGTATTGAGTGGTTTGGGAAGAAGTGAAGATGCTACTAGCCTCCTGCCTGTTCCTGTTAAAGCTCCAATCATAGCATCAATTTGCTATTGATGTATGAATGAAAAATATACTCTAGCATCTTGATTCACGATAAATCATCAGCATCTCAGTTTATTTGTTGGAAGCAAGCTTTAATCTGAAAGGAAGGAATGGAATTTTCCTGCTTTCTTTATTAGGGCTGGATTTGCTTTAAATTGAAGGGAAGAGATTGGAAAATCATTCAGTCTCCTCCCTCTATGAGATGGCATGGAAATGGCTATGGTGTTGGCCTACACCCAGCAACGGGAGATGGTAGGGAGAGTCGGGGAGGCCAGGCAGCTACTTTTGAGGTCTGCAGTTCAATTTCAGGTATTATTGATTAGATTAAGATTTATAACTGCAGAGAGAGTGAAGGTTCTCAGAGGGGTCTTATTGTTCTTTTGTTCATTTTCTAGGATGGTGTTAAAAAATGTTCTGTCTGCTCCTAGCGCAGACAGATGCAGAATTTTAGTCCCACAACATTTCCTATTCATTCACAAATTTTTATGATGATAAAACAAACATGTAACTTTGTTTCTGTGGTGTCAGGCATTCCTCATCAGTAAAGCAGTATGATTTTTATTTTCCCTTCAATCCCTCTGTCTCTCTCTCTCTCTCTCTCTCTCTCTCTCTCTCTCTCTCTGTCTCTCTCTCTCTCTCACCTCTCCTTCCTCCCTCTCCCTTCCAGTAATGAACACTTCAGTGCACCTATTATTCCACTTAGTAAGCATTTACTTTCAGATGTCTAGATAAGGTTCCAGCACAACCCTGATAATACTTGTTGAAGAATACATCACCTAATGTTTGGAAATGATTAATAGTGGAGGATTCCTGTTTGTACTAAAGCCGTGGGCAGACTCTATGTTACTAAATGCAAGGTCATTTGCGGGCTAACCCAGACAGTTCCCCTCCTGAGACTATGAGAATGTCAGACACTTCAGAATGGTACCTGTAGCAACAGGCTTCTTTTTTTTTTTTTTAGCCTTCAGATTTGTGTTGTTCATATATCAGTGTCAGACCTACTGGCTTGGTTATTTACATTTGTTTTATGTTCAGCTGTCTGCTTGATTTATACTAATGTGATATGTTCCCCTTCTCTCTTCAGCTTAATAACTAGTTTATATTTTGTTTTGATTTTTCAGTCCCGTCCTTTACCTTCACACCAACAGGTATCTATTTGCACTTACCCTCTTCCTTCCATTTGTTAGTTTGGCATGTGTTGTGCTATTGTGCTTCTGGTTTTAGCCCATTCTGAACAGTAACTTGGGGAAAGGACTTATGTGGTAGAATTCAGTATTTCTTTTACTCATACCAGGCATGTATTTCCAGTAGAAATGCATGTTAGTCTAGCTAATGCAGTTACATATTCTGCATGCCATATTGCATCTTAGCCTTGTGTGCATGCATCTCAGTTAAACAGTCACACTTTTTCTACACTCGGCATGGTGTAACACGCTTATCATCTTACTGATTAGTTCACACTAGACAGTACGTCTTTCTTCCCTTGATGTAAACTTTCAAGTTTTCCAACAACAGAAGAAGTTCTCTCTTCTGTAATTCTCTCCCCATAGAATTAATGTTCTCGGAGGCACCCCAAAATCTCTGTCCCACATGGGAGATAAAGCTTCATTTCCAGCAAGTCAGAGTCTTCATCTTGCTTCCATTCAGTGTCTTTCAGAATGGATCCTCTTCTCACATCACTGCCAGTCAAAGATGCCCCAGTAGTCATGTGTCCTCAGTTTTAATCCAGTTATTGGGATCACTGGGCACAGTTATCTCTCCCTAACAGACTTCCAGTTTAGAGTTTTTCTAAGTAGCAGAAACTTGGCAGCTTTTAAAAACACATTTCTTCTTAGAAAATGTGTCTGTATTTACAGGAAAGCTAATCTTCTTAACTCCTTGCCTAACTATTTATTTATAAATCTGTTTTTGTCCTGGTCCTCCCCCCCCAAATGTACTAATCCTTAAAAGACATTAAAATAGTTTTTCATTCATGTCTGATGGAGATATAATGTCTGATAGAAGTATAATGTGAAAGGGTCTTCAGGAGCCACGTATAAAATAGGTCACATTAATTGTCACAACTTGGCATTAAGTCTTTGTGTGTGGAAAGACGGTGGGTTTATTTGAGCATGTATTATACTTAGTAACAGTGTAATTTTCTAAAAATTAACAAAGGTTTAGTTTTGCTTTTTTAATTCCTTTTGAGACACTAAGAAATTAAAGATGACATAGAGTTAATCTAAAACAAATCTTATAAAATATTCCCTGATGGAACAAAAATCTGTTCCATCTTGCAGTGGTTTTTACAAAGCTTCTAGGTAGGAAGGGAGGTTGAATGACATTTTAGAAAAATGTTCATGAAGGTAATGATTCCTACTATATAAACATTATTAATTTCTCTCTCTCTTTTTTGTAATATTCTAGTAACTTATCAAAGAGGAGGCGAAGCTGTCAGCAGTGGAGGGAGGTAATTATCTTGCTTGCTTTTTAGATCTGAAGGGGTATCCCAATTGTTTCTTGCATTTCACATTGTTTCCTTTGTTAAAAGGTTAAACTTCTATGTAAAATGTCTTCAAATACTTTGAAGAGATCTCTTCATTCAGCTGTTTAAACCAAGGGGTGTACAGATACTGATATGAATGGTTGCATTTTAGTCCTTGAACACGAGAGGGAGCAGTTTACTCAAGGAAAACAGGCTTGCTTGAGTTAAATTGATTAAGCTGCGGCACTTAGAAGATTAAGAAATACAGCTACTGAACAGACACTGTCAAAGAAAGGTGTTCACTTAGGAACTTGCTGAGTACAGCAGTCACTCAGAAGTTCTGGATGATGTTTGTTCTTGGAGAAATTTAGCATTATTCGCATCTGCATATGGAGGTTAATACATTTGAAGGAAGAGATCTAGGTAGCTTCTTAACAAAGAGATTTTTCACCTCTAATTAAAATGAACCTCAATCCCACATTTATGGGTTTTTTTGGGTAATTATTATTCAGTGAATTGTAATATATTCACAGAGAAAACACAAATTGAGGTGGCAGAAACTTTAAAGGGGGTTGAAACGGGGTATATATATAAGTCACAGGAGACTTAAGTCTTAAGGATTTTCCACAATAAGGTGATTTTTTTTTTTACCCTCCAAAAAAAATCTAGTAACATCGAGGGGATGAAAAAAAGGAAAGACAAATAAAAAACCCTTCCACAAAAAGTATTTTATGATTTTAATTTGTTTAACTTACTGAGTGCCTTTCCATGTAGACCTGAATAATGTGTTTAGCTACTGGTCAGTGAAAACTGAAAATAGTGTTATTGCTGAATCTGAGGAGCGTCTGAGTCAGATACAAACATCACTGAACTTGCTGTGTAACAAAGAGTGATTTGAAAGAAGGTTGCCTACCTCGAGCCAAGGCTTTGCCAATGTGGCAAGAGGTACTAATGTCTTCATTGCTGGATACGATGAACTTCGTGTTTTTATACCTGTGAAACAAAGCCAGATTCTAAAACACTCTCAAAGCTAGAAAGTCTGCACAAAAACTAAATCCACTAGATTCAACAATTAAACCACAGCATGTTTTTTCATCCTGGGGAATTCCATGAGAGTCACAGCACAGGCATTCATGAATGAGCCTCTGGCATAGGAACATTTCCTCCTAGGTAAATCTGGAATGCCTGATTATGTAGCCACCACCTTTTGTGTATATACTTAAGACTTCACTGTCCTTGGCAGTAGCTTCTACACGTGGACATGTGTGCACATGCTCACACCCATGCATAAAAATAAAATATAAACCTCCTTTCTTGGCTAAAGCATTTACAACCTATAGAAACAAAATGAGCATGTGGGAAACAATGGCAGAAATGGAGAAGTGGCATTAACTGGTTCTGCTGTGAATTGCAAAGTTCCTAAACGCTCTATTCGAAAATGTACTAGCAATGAAGACGTAACTGATTAAACTTAAGAGCAGAAGCCTAGCAGTGAAGTGGGCTTATTTCCAATATTCAGTAGTGCACACTGCGGTTGTGGTATAGTGGTGAGCATAGCTGCCTTCCAATATTCACTAGAAACCTTCGTTTTCTCCAGTGTAGTGATGAAGGGTGGAGGCATGGTGGGGAGGCAACAATTAAATAAAAATTTCAGAGTTATAGCTCAGGATGACTGTCTGTTGTTGTTGCTTTGTTTTTGTACAATTTTAAACACATTAATTCATTAACTAGAATAAACTTCTACTATGGAGCAGCTACTACATAAAATCCCCACCCTGGTTTACAGTATAGTCAGAAAGACAAAATGAAGAATAACAAAGATGGATGCTTTTACAAGTCTACTATATTGTAGTAGCAGTTACTGATCATTTTGGGGAAAGTAAAATCGAATGATGCCATTGGGAAGAGGCATCATTCCTAGCCATAGGATGGCTGGCTCTGTGGTGTGTGTTTGCCCATGCCTGTTCATGCACAGGTTTGTATGTATATGTTTATATGGTTTTGTATTGGTGGGTCAGAGAATGCATACTCCATCAGACTTCTCTGCTGAAATCTCTTTGTTCATCCCTTCAGCCCTGATTTTTTTTCATGTATCTCAGATGGATCCTTGGTGGACCTGGCACATCACTATATAATGACACCTCAGCCAAAATAGTCCAGGCAGATGTTTTCACCTCCAGCATCCATGAGTAGTTGAGCATCTCTTACCCTTACTTGTCTCCAAACCCTAGTTTTCCTTTGCCTAATCTGGGAGAAACTGACTGTCTCAAATTCATCTAGTTTTATTAAAACTACTCTTGCCAGTTCTCTGACAGACTAGGCGAGAACTGATCTAAGGGATGTGTGTTAATCGTGTCTGCACTCCGAAAGAAACTGGTATCTGTAGGACCCTGAATCCAATTGTACTATATGAGCCCACAGAATCCTGTTTTACCACATTAGCTAACCTATATCACATTGTCTCTTATGCACACTGGATCACTACATTGCACACAGTTTATAAGATTGGTCTAAAGCTTAATTCAATCTCACTTTCGATAGCTTCCAGTGAATTATGTGCCATGGAACTGTCTCAATTAAGCATGAAATAAATCAGCTATCTCTTTTTTTTTTTAATCACGTGTCATTAAATTGTACCTTTTAGACCAAATCCAACCTACTGGGGCTGGAGAGATGGTGGTTAAGAGCATGCACTGCTGGTGCAGAGGATCTAAGTTGTGTCTCAGCATTGACATCAGGTGGTGTAAACTGCTTGTAGCTCTAGCTGTGGGGGATCAGACAACCTCTTCTGGGTTCTGAAGGCACTATGCACATATTCACACAGAGATACAAGCATATACGTGTGACCTTAAAGTACAAACTTAAAAAATGCATTTTTTCCCATGCTGTCCATGACTACTTCTTAGTTACAGAACTGAGTGGTTACAGCAAAAACTATAGAGCCCAAAAAGCCTTCAGTGGTTACTGTTGAAAGACTTTGAGAGAAAGGCTTATTAACCCTTGGTGTATATGACTACGTATGACCATAAAACATGATATCCTGGTCTGTAGGGAATAGTTCATGGTTAATATATGAATTGCATGTAGGTATACATATTGGGGGGCATGTATGTACACATGTATGTGCATTGCTTGTGGGGGCCAAAGTTTACCCTCTGGTGTCTTTCCTTCACATTTGTCCATTTTGGATTTTGAGACAAGGTCTCTCACTTGCTCGAAGCTCACCATTTAGGCTAGGCTGGCTGGCCAGTGGGCTCCAGGGAGCCACCTGTCTCTACCATCCCAGAACTGGGATAACAAGTGTTCACACCTAGCTTTTTATATGGATTCTGGGGATTGAACTTGACTGTACTTCAACGATGTCATTGGATAGCCTAAGGAAAGGATGAATGGCTTGAGAGATAAATGAATGCCAAAGGCCTCCATTTTGTCTTTGATTGTTTTAACTGTTTACTTGGAACTGGATTTTTTTTTTCCATTTTGTAAAAGAAGAAGATCTGTCAAAATCTTAGGGTTCCTCGCATTGTAGATTCAGGTTTCCCTTAGAAAAGAATGAACAGTCTGTGGTTACACCAACAGACCTGCTCCTAACACACAAAGGGCAAAGACTGTGTGGTAATCCAGACAGAGGGTAGTGATATTAAGTATATGTTCTTATTCATGTGTTTCTCATGCCTCAAACATTCCAGTTGTCTCTTCCAAGAAAACCTACTAAAATTCCAAACCACAGCACGAACCAGGAAACACTAGAGGAACTTGAGGGAGGGAATGTGAGGGTCAGCCTTCCCTGGAAAGGAATGCTAATCCCACATTTCCTGTCACAGCAGAACAGACAGAAGTGGGTAAAACCCACATCTTGCTTCTCTTAAAAACATTGGCAACCCTCAGATGTATCCTGGAACTTTGAAACTCATTCACCCAGTCAGTGGGGAAAGGACACAGCTGACAAGGAAAGAAAAGGCTCACGGCCTTCACTGCTAGGATTCTGCATAATTTTCCCATAGCTCCTAGACTCTGGTATTTATGTTGTGTTTTGTCAATTCAAATAAGTGTGCTTGGAGTGAGAGGTAGGAATATCTGAAGTAATGGAAAAGGAAGAAGTGAAGGCAATCAGCATGTAATTTTTAGAGTACCATATGGTTTTGTGTTATTGTTTGTTTTGGTTGTTGTGACTCAAAAGAATCCTCTTAATACATGGATGTTTTCAATCATGTAAACTTATTTTTAACATGCTTAAGCCATTTGCAGCCTTTGCATTGCTTCTGTTGGGCAGCTAAACTCACATCAGATCGATAGTCTTAAATGTATAAACATAACCCTTAGAATTATTAGTTGCAAAAGACAATGGCACCCTTATGAAACTGCAATTTAATTATCAATTTTAGTTATTAGTAAGTATAAACTGTAAGACTAGGCTGGCGGAGCAGCTGGTGGCTTGGGAGAGCAGCAGGTGGCCTGGCAGGGTATCAGTTCAGATATATTTATCCTGGCAGCATGATTTATCCTGGGGAAAGAGCCCCATACCAAGAGTGGCCCACACCACCTGTAACCTAAACTCTGTTAAGTAGTATAAGTTGTTATATTAGGCTAGTAGAATTACCAGTGGTTTGACAGGAGATTCGCCATGATTCAACTGGTCAACAGGAGTCTGGGAGTCCAAGAGTCCGATGGCCCTGGATTGCTTGGCCTATAAGCTGCCACAATCCTTTCCGCAATAATTAAGTACGACAAGACCTTTTACTGTTTTAACCCTTAACCTTTAGCTGGGAAGACTCTCAATTAGCTACTCTAAGTAAACCCAGATCACCAAATCCCAAACCACCATGTGCCTGTGATTACCTTCCAGCATCCTCAAAAACATCTATCTGCTTCCGTGTCTCCTGGTGGAATGAACTAATCCTCTGTGTAAAACACAGGGTTCCTGTTCTAATCTCAGGAAGTCCCGCCTTCCTATACTCTTTCTGCCCAGCTAATTGGATATCAGCAACTTGTATTAACCAATCAAGAGAATGCCTCAGAAGGGGCAGTAACCAGATCTCAGCATTGAAATCAACCTATCAAACCTTCCACAACATCTCCCCCTTTAAATCTAACAAAAGGCTACTTTTCTTAATAACAATAAATACAATACAATAAAAATACAATAAAAACAATTATGAAAACTAAAAAGTATGACATACATTCTCAATGTCCAGTCTATATGTATTTGACTTGTTAACTAGGAAATATATTTTATTACATATCTCTCTTGATGAGTTTAAGGATCTATACCTAATTCAACCTCCATTCTAACTTACATTATTAACTAACTCATCTTAACCTTAAAACATCCTTTTAATTCCTAGATGGCTCTAAACTTATTGTGAGGCTATAAACTGTATAGTCTTCAGTCACATCAGAAACCTGAGAAGGATAAATATATCTGAATAGATAGGAAGTGTAGAGCAAGCAACTTCCAAAACTATGAAATGACAGGCAACTGGCTACCTAGACAGTCCCCAGTTTCTGTAATATTGGAGCATCATTTTCAGACTTAGTTTTGGAGCAGGAAATGAGATTTGCTCATTCTGTCTTTGTAGAATCAGGCCATAGATTTACTTGCATTGAAGCTTTTGTCCATCTTTGGGCTGTATATAGTCTGCTGAGAGAGCAGGTGTGTTTCTGCCCAGTAAGAATTATCTCCTGATGGAGATTTTTTGATGCTCATCATCTCCTTCCAAATTCAATGAAAACTATCAGGAGCTGACAGTCTCATGTCAAAGAATTTTTAAAATAATAAAAATATCTTTAAATGCCATATTCTACAGATCTCTTGAGGTTTTTGAAGACCATCTATCCATCTCCATTGAGTAAGCAAATGTTGCTTGTCTCTAACAACTTAATATCTGATTAACTTAGAAGACATCTGAGATTAACTAACTTAATTATCTTAATAAAATCACAAGTTTGAATGACTATCAACTTGCATTTCTTAATTATCCTAAACAGTTTGTGATAGTTGCTGTCAAATGGACTAGAACTTCACATTGCAGTTTTGAGAATTACACAGGTACAATACCTAATCAAAATATAGCCTTAATTTTGTATCAGTATACAAAGATCTATAAGAGTAGATTTAATATTACCCTTTTTTCCTATCATTCTCATATGTCTATAACCTTAATTTTGAATTAATAAGAAGGATAAGAAAGAATATAGGAAGGCGGGACTTCCTGAGATAGAACAGGAAGTCCTGCCTTCCTATACTCTTTCTGCCCAGCTAATTGGTTATCAGTGACTCTTGTTAACCAATCAAGATAATGCCTCAGAAGGGGCAGTACCAGATCTCAGCATTGAAATCAGCCTATCAGACCTTCCCCAATACCCTTATCAGAGTAACTATGCCTTCCCTTGCCTTCTACCAAGATGTCTACAATACACACCTGGTACTTTAAGCTCCATTGTGGGACAATAGTCATGTTTTAACATCTCCCTGAGAATAATTTTCATTCCAAATTCAAGTCTAAACAGAAGCCCAAGGTGTGACTGTTGATTTTCCTTCCTGCTGGAAATCATCCATCTATATGAGAAGTTCTCTAAGCCTCTGATGACATCAAAGCACTCACTGTAAACCTGTTTTCTCAGGGAGTGTCACAGTAGCATAAAAAACACTGTGTTCCTTTTGAAACACTAAATTTCATGTGGGAATTTTCCACTTGACCTATTCTTCATACACACCATAGTATCTCTCCAGTCCCAAATACAGGAGTTTTCTTCTTAATAACTTCAACAGTGATAACACTCCAGGTTTAAGTTCAGAGGAAATAGAGTAAGAAGACTAAAGATGACTTGATGCAGATTTGCTGCAACTAACATCTAATTCAGTCCTCAAATATCCATGCCATAACTTGTGTTTAAATGTTTAAAATTTCAATGGTCCAGCAGCATTGTTCTTCAAAGTATGTTTTACCATCACTTTTAATAATTAAAGAGGCCAATTTGAACAGCTTTATTGAGACTATAGAACATTTTCTTCATTCTTCCTGTTACTGGGTATTTGAGAATCTCAGAGAATTCACACAGGTTTCCCTGTATGTTTATAACACACCGCATAAGGGTGTGGACACTGGGCCCAGTGCTCATGTCTGAGTCTCAGCTCTACCCGTCACTGTGCACACAAGTACCCCAACATCTCTCACATGTCCCAGTTTTCTCTTCTGATAAATTTGGATAACAGTCTGAACCCATAAAATTGTGACGATTAAAAGGAAGACTACATTTAATGGACTCAGAACATTGCTTCCCACATTCTAAGCAGGGAGTGAATACTCATTTTAACCTAGTACATATATACCCCCATATGGGCACAGCTGTAAGAATTATCAGTCCATACTCTCCATCTGAAATGAATTGGCCATCAAATAACCATCATTTGCATAACAAGTTCCACACCTTTAACAACATGTATGAGCAAATAAAAGCAAGCCATAGAGAAGGAAATATGGAGTCTCTGCTTCCAAGCTAAGTGAGAAATGTGGCTGTTGTACTTCAGCAATGAAAACAAAATCATGGAATAGTCAGTTCTGCTGTGGGTTGCACAGCACATCTCATGCCCTTCGTCTCTTGTGCTGAGTTGTCAAGTGGAGTCAGTGTTGAAAAAGCACATGGACTGGAGTCTGACTCCCTAGCACCAGCAGTCTAGGTCAGCCATTAAGTATGGCACATTCATTCTGCTTCTACAAAGTGAAAGCGGATTAACATTAGTTGTGGGGTTGGGCACTACTATTTCTTTTAGCCAATACCTTTGTTTCATCAGATTTTTTCACTAACTTTCCATTAAGCAGGACTTGGGACATTTTGACATTACCCCCATGAGCTGACAAGCTTTCAGCACAGCACACTGATACAGGGGGTTACCACTGTACAAGATGCCATAACGCCCCACAGTCTTTCTGCAAGCAATATGATTTTGAAGAAAAATGTGAAAGTATGCTTTATAAGAGGGATCTATTTGCTTAGTAAATAAGTGTGTTCTGTTTTATAGTGAAGCAAATTTAATGGATCAAAACTGAAGTACAGCAAGTGGCCCAACCTACAAGACTCAAAGTTGTGAGATGATAGTTTCAGAATCTGTGTTTGACTTTTAATCACCATGACCAAAAAGTGATGTGCAATATTGCAGGCAATAAAGATTTAAACTCTGGAATGAAACTCTACAGATTTATGGGATCTGTCCACAGAAATACCTCCTAGAATATTATATTACAATTGCTTGTCTGTACAGTAAAATGCACCATAATCATTCAGTGTAGCTCACCAAATTATGATGAGATTAATCAAAAAAAGATGTTAACCGGGATACTTAGTAAGAATTGTTGTTTACTCCTACAACACTCTCTTTTCTGTGTTGTTTTCCTTTAGGCCAGGACTTCTCAACATTAGTGAACCTGCCACCCAGCCATGGCTGGCAGACACGTGGCCCAACACAGGCAACAACCACAATGACTGCTCAATCAAGTGCTGCACAGCGGGCAATGGGGACAGCGAGAGCAACCTGACAACCTACAGCCGCCCAGGTTAGCGGCACAGCTAGAGTCGAAAATATGTCAGCCTTGCAAGGAACTAGCCAGAAAGAGCCGTGTGTCCCTCCTAAGAAGGAAACTGGTACACAATTTTAGGAAATCATAAATACATAACAAAGCTACCTGGCTAAATATTTTCTGCACCCCTGAGCAGAACATATAAATTCTAGAATAAAGAAAAATGAAATCACGAGGAAGTCAGAGTATGTACAATTCTTATTTTTTTATAAGTATTTGAACGTCAATGAACCTGTAACGAAAACCAGATTTGGTCTGGAGAGATGGCTCAGTGGTTAAGAGGGTTAAGAGCACTGGTTGCTCTTCCAAAGGTCCTGAGTTCAATTCCCAGCAACCACATGGTGGCTCACAACCATCTATAATGTGATCGGATGCCCTTTTCTGGAATGCAGATGTATATGCGGACAGAATACCAGTATACATAAAAATAAATAAATCTTAACAAAAAAAGAAAAGAAAGAAAACCAGATTTTTCAGTGCCAGCAATAGTGATAATCACCTACAGTAATAACAAAACTTTTTGATGAAAATGAGCTGTTTTTAGATTAGAATTCACGATAGAAGCCGAATCCTAAGGCCACAAAAGCACCCATGGTGCACGCACATAAACACAGCATCAGCAGTGTCTGCCCACATTTATTGTGCAGGATAAAAACTTCACCAAAAACATCACAATAGAATTTGGAATTTGCAAGATAAAAGAAGGAAAGTTAAAATTGCTTCCTAAGAAAACAAAACAAGAGAGTTCCAAGAGTCACCAATTTTGAAACTAAAATAATTGTAAAGAGCCAGGAGATGTGACTATGGAAGTAGAAAATGGCATGGTTTAAGAAAGGGAGACAGAGAAGGCAGGCTGTAGATGAAGATGTTATAAACTGTGAGAAAAATCAAAAAGTAGTCTCTGTGACTGCCTTTAAAAATAATCCTAGGTCTCATTCACTGAAAGTAGATGTTACTTAGCCATGTGACAAGTCTGGGTCCTCCAGAGCTCCGTGATCAAATAGTCTAGACAGATAGCCCCGCAACCCTAAATAAAAGACAGCATTGATACCAATGGGAAGCAGAAATGCTGCCAGCCCTGTTAAGTAATCTCCAGAGGTACACTGTCCAGTAGGAGAGCCACAGATAGCTTTTAAAATTCAAATTGATTGAATGTTTCCTCATGTGTACTAGTCACATTTGAAGCACATGACGTCAGATATGACCAGTGGCTGCTATATTCCCAATAGAAGGGTCCAAGATTAGAAACAACCTATTTTAGAAAACAAATATACAGAGATTACCAAAACAAAATGAGCTTTCCAAAACCATATTGCTTTTGTTGTATTTCTTACTCACTATTAAGCAGAACCTAATACCTAGAAATTAAAGATGGAATTACTACAGGCCAGATGAACTGAACATCCATGCTTCACAGCGTACAACAGAAATGCAGAGTGGTTGAATTCAGTAGGATAGGGAAATTTCAAGTTCTTAAGATTCTGTTCCTGGTTACCTCGTAAGTATCAAGCATGTTAACTTATCACTGTTAAAGATGTCCCATTGAGAGCTAATTATCAAGGAAACCTGTTAATGTTGGTGCCACTTTCAAGCAACATGAATAAAATAATGTAATTCGTCCATGGAAACGTTTCAATTTAAAATGTTTTAACTTAAAATATGACTGTCGTTTTTCCTGATTCCTTAATACTCTGAACTGCAGGCTTTAAATACATCTGCGTATACATTATTTGGCTCCTAATTATCTCAATGAAGATAGAATTAGCTTGGAAATGAGCTATTAGAAATATTAGATATTATTTCTGTCTTTAATTGATTAAATGACCCTGGTCACCATGATTCATTTTGTTATTATTATTGTCATTTCAGACTTCATGGGATGTCATTATGAAACCATGAAAAATGGTTACATAGCATCTTTGATAATGAGTATCCTGTATATCCAAATAATAAACTAATAAAATCCTGCTGAGCACTACTTACTATTACTTTTCTCTTCCTCTTAGCTTTGAATAGAAGCATTTTATAAAATGCTGAAATATTAGGTCTTTGATTTGCAGTTAGAAGCTGTATTCAGCCATGGTCTGAGTCCTCAACTTATTTGCTTAGTTCTATTGTTTCAGTAGCTAACTAGTAGCTTCAAATAGCTTAGTGAACTGAGACCAGGAAATGTGAAGGTGCTCAACACAGATTAACTTGTGTATTGTTGTAGTGGAATTCCTGTTGATGCGGTTAAGGAACGCTATTTGAAACTGCATTGTGAATAACACTAACAGAGGTTCAAAATTACTTGGTTCTTACATAAAAATTTATGAATATACTTACTTCCTCAAATTTTGCTTTTCTCTGAAAGCCCATATGACTATGTCACACCTATTGTTCACCTTAGGCACACTTGTCCTTTATAGACCAATTTCATTATAACTCAAAAAAGCTTCATAGAAAAAAATTAAGACGAATAACCATGCAGAATGACTTTTTCCTTTTCCTCTTCATTACACATAGCTGATTGTATAGCAAATTATAACAACCAACTGGATAACAAACAAAGCAATCTGATGCTCCCTGAGTCAACTGTTTATGGTGATGTGGACCTTAGTAACAAAATCAATGAGATGAAAACCTTCAATAGCCCAAATCTGAAGGACGGGCGTTTTGTCAATCCATCAGGGCAGCCCACTCCTTATGCCACTACGCAGCTCATCCAGGCAAACCTCAGCAACAATATGAACAATGGCGGCGGGGACTCCAGCGAGAAGCACTGGAAGCCTCCGGGTCAGCAGAAACAGGAAGTGGCACCGATTCAGTATAACATCATGGAGCAAAACAAGCTGAACAAAGGTGAAGGGTTTTGTATTTGTTCGCACCCCTTTCTGTAGCAACCCCTTTACCCCCAACACTAACTGTGAAAACTGGTCTGTGACTCCCAAGTCAAATCCTTCTTTTGATTACTGAAATTATTCTTGTTTCTTTGCCTTCAAATTTTTCAGTGTCAAAGAGTTAATTAGCACAACAATGACCTTGGAAAATTGATTTTATAATAATATATAAGTATTTTCCAATGGTTTTGCTATTAATTTAAATTTAATAGTAGATGAAGGATTGCCTAGGACATGCAATCTTTTATTCATAAGGCAGATGTACAGCTATCACAATACCTCACATTCTCAAATAAATAGACTATTTCCATCCTTTCCACTTGAGGATGGAAGATAATTGCTTCTACATGGTCATATAAACGAATGGCATTTTTATATCAAACTGAAGAAAAATAATTAAATTAAACTTGAACTGGAGAAATGGTTCAATTTCTTGTGTCACCTCATGTGGTTACTCCGACTTTTATAATGTATAATTCTAGGACCTAAATTTCTATGCTTGACCTGACTGAAGTCTGTCAGTATAGAGACTAAAATAAATTGAGTTTAATATTAACTTGAAGCAGCAGAATGGCATTGTATGGCCTGAGGGGAATGTCTCTGTATTGCAATGTGTAGGTTGAAAGAGATAGGTATTTGATTTCTTTGCAGCTCTTCAGGCTACTGCTGTAATAATGTAATTTGCAAAGTTACACCTCTAGGAAAAGCAAGTTTATTCTCATTTGAATAGATGGGACAATGTTGCACAAGTACACAGGTAAAAGATGTGTTTTACTGTAATTAGAGACAGAGATTTATTTTCTTGAGGCTTATAAGTAAAGATTGCCAAGAGGTAATGTAAGCATTTCATTTGATTAAATCCATGCTATATATTTTAATTTCATAATAAACTCATCTAACCTTTTCCCAAGTTTCAGGGAGCACTTGATTGATATAATGATCCAATTTAATGAAATTCATTAAGACTGCTACATATGCTCATGACAAAGACTGACAAAGAAGGATAGGAGAGCTTCAATAGTCAGGGAGTTCACTGTGGTGGTTCAAACTCTTGTCACATTATTCTGCTACATTTGTGTTTTCACTCTGAGCCTTGGAAAGGTCTGGAAGTACTAGGTACAAATAGTTTAGAATCTCTGTTGATTTATACTGTTTGGAAGCAAATCGAGTGTGCGAAAATATAAGAAAGACTCTGGAATGCAAACAGACTGACAGATGGGCATTGCCTGTGTGCTGGTGGAAAGCTTATCTTTTGCATTTTCACCTCTGCCCAAGTAAGCAGAAGCATGTCAGGGGCAGATTAAGATACTGTGTTTTCTTATTGGGGACATATTTTTACTAGATACAATGTTGCTGACAAGTTTCAGTTTTGTTACTATATAAATAGTTACATAGGTAGCCTTGTTATGTGCTTAAGCAGAGAGACAGATTAAGAAACAAGAAATTGAGGTCTGAGTGTAGTTGGCATCTGCTTGGTTTACAATACCTCTATTCTGGACAGACTGACAGAGGGGGGGGGGGGGGGAGGGAGAGAGAGTGTTTGCAAGAGTACTATACTGGGTATTCAACTGAATCCAAGTTCTACTGTATGTGAAACGAGCAGTGTTCCATGAAGCTGTTCCCACAATTGTTGTTACTATATTTAAAAGTACATACATGTGCCTATGTGTATGTACACTTCAACTAGAAGTAATCTGAAGTGAAAAGCATGAGGAAACCAGACACGTAAATAATCCAGCTGCTTTTCTGTTACTCAGAAATATAAACCAAACAAATGTGAAATAACCAAGAGGAAATAAACTTTTATTTTTCTATCTGAAATGTCTAGATTACCGGACAAATGACACAATTCCTCCAACCATCCCATACAACCAATCCTATGACCAGAATACAGGAGGATCTTACAACAGCTCAGATCGGGGCAGTAGTACATCTGGTAAGAAAGAAAGACACAAGACAGTGTTGGCCTTGCTCCTAAAAAGAGATGATGAATAGAGTGCTAATGAGCTCTTGTTTTGAAGTGACAGGAAGCATCGCTTTGTATCATGGGAGTCCCAGACACGGGTCCGCTCTACAATGTGCAGCACTGTCCACCCAATAAACTGCTTCATATCCTACTTTCCATCAAATATCAAGCATCCTGTTTCCTTCTTTGTTTCTGAGAGTTAGCAAAGTCGAAAGTATAAAATAAGTTTTCAAGGCAGTAAAATTTCTTTTTCTTCCCTTAGCCAAAATATAGCCCCAAACGGTACATATGTGATTAATTTGCTAGCTATGTTACCACTTGGTGCACTTAAGGAGAAGAAAGCCGGAGAAACAATAATCTGGGGTTGAGGTACGGCAGGAACGGATCTTAGTTCACAGTCTCTCCAAGATCCCCCAGTTCTTGCTGGAAAACTCATAAAGTTTCCTCCCAGTCTCAGCCTGTCCTGCCTCAGAAGTCATAGTGAGGCTTCTCTGTGGGTCCGAGCGCGGCTGCAGCTGTCTGCCAGCTGTTTCCCTGATAGGCGCTGCAGATGGGAGTTTGCTGGTAGTTAAGTCCTGGTTTTGTAATTAAAGGCGGTTCATTATTAGAAGTAACATGTGGCAAGTCACACCATAATGAGAACAGAGCGATTGATCTTAAGTGGAGCATGCTTCTCCAAGACAGGGAAGAATGGAACCTTCTGGCAACTGCAGGAGTTGTTGCTAGGGCTTTTGTGCCAAGTGGCCCTGCCCTCTTCTGTAATGATGCCTCACTTTTGCAGTTTCTTTCCTATCTTCCCTTAACGGAGGCACAATGGTGGGGCATTCTCTAGCCTATTCTTCAAAGGTTCTTATGTGAACTGAAGAAGTTTAGAAATGATTCTTCACCATTTTAGATTTTTCTCAGATTGTACTGAATATTCTCTTTCCAAAGTATTAAATGATTTTTTTTCCTTTTCTTCTTCAAAGTAACTGAACTCCATGTTTTGAATAAAATTTAAAGTATATGTTTTGGGGAAAATCATAAACATTACTTGAGTATGTGATTACTATATGTCATTTCATCTTTGAATTCTTAGCTATTTATAGAGAAAACCATATATTGACAGGGAAGAATATAATTCTAGGTTATTGATTTTCAATTGGCTTCTGCGTCTCTTACTTCAGATGCCTGATCTTGATACTTCTGTTATGGGTTATTCTGTGGATGATGAAAGGATGCTAAAGATGTGAAGTTTGATGATGGATGCAGGAGAACAAAGCAATGTTCAGCATCTTAGGGAAGATGTGTATGAGGAAACCAACGGGAAGGCATAGGTTTATGTTAATTTCATAGCACTTGCCTTGTAGTCCTCCTAATGCAAGCAAGAGGGTGTAAGACATGGAGACCCACAGGCAGGGGACTGACAGTCACAGTCTGTCATGAGCAGCCGGCTTGCTCTTCAGCCCACACTTGATGCAATAGCCAAGCAACCCAAGAGCAACTGGTGTGATAAACAGTTGTCATGAATGGAAAGTCCCAAGAGACTTAAAAACATTTTGAAGGCTCGTTGAATAAACTAAGGCATGCTTTATCTCCTGTGGGACTTGTTTCAGAGGCATAAAGAGTAATGTAATTTTGTGATATTGGGGGCTCATATGATAAAAAATAATTACAAGGCTCGGTCTTCATAGTATACATGTGAACCTGAAACACGTTAAGTGGGAGTGTTGCATAGCACAATATCTTTTGACTTAAAACTGTCTAAAAATGAGTGTAGGCACAACTACCAGTGTATAAAGGATGAGTCAGTACTAAAATCAACACACTGTAGTAACTGAATAATTGTGCTGCTTCAAACCACCGAAAATGTTCAGGATTATCATCTTTTTATTATTAAAAGCCTTAATTTATGGAAACTTATTAAAAATACCTCTGTCCGTTTTTCAATGGACTTTTTCCCTTCTTTTGTCATTAAATATATTAGTTCTTCTGGCAATTTCCTTTACTCCTACCTCCTTTCCCCAAGAAAACAAGCAATTTCATTGTGCCTGAAACATTCCAATGGACAAGTGCAAATTATATATATTCAGTGATTTAATGCAACAGTAGAACACTAATAGATCGTATCTGTATCAAATTGTGTTTTAGGATTCAGCAATTAAATAATAGAAAGGCACTCCAGAAAATATGTCCACAGCTCATTTGTTTCAGATGATAATCCATAATGCAATTAACTGCTGTAGGACGATCACTATTAATGATATGACTTGTAAAATTCATTTAAACTTACGTTGCTTCCTTTGCTGTATATGTGGTAGTTGAACTTGGCAGTATTTGGCCTTTTCTCTTGTATCAAGCTCTGTTTAATGAAGAAAAGTGCACGCACACACACACACACACACACACACACATATGAATTGTAGGAGAGTAGCAGAAAATATTAAAAGCTTTAATAATGGAAGATAAAATGTAAAGGTCAGAAACAAAAGACATGTACAAAGATATGTACTTTTTTCTTTTCTAGGGAGTCAAGGGCACAAGAAAGGGGCACGGACACCAAAGGCACCCAAGCAGGGTGGCATGAACTGGACAGACTTGCTTCCCCCTCCCGCTGCACATCCACCTCCACATAGCAACAGCGAAGAATATAGCATGTCCGTAGATGAAAGGTAAGGGGGCTGGCATGGTGCTTCAGAGCAGATAAGTCAGGGTTCACCAGTATTGCCCAAAGGACACTCATTCCTCAGGTTCTCAAAGACCAATTTCTAAATCAAACAGCAGGACTTAACAGCTCTCCTCAGGGAAGTCTCAAATATAAATTAAGGTTTAGGAAGCTTCCTTACCACCTGAAAATTAAATTAAATACACACACACACATGTTCTCCCTAGGGCTGTATCAAATATGAATTATGTTTTAGGAAGCTTCTTTTAACACATATTATATGTACACACATGTGTATGAATGTATCTAATTACTCATATGTGTACACACGTATGCACATATTAAAAAGAGTGTATATAATAATAGCTGGGTAGTACTGGCTCAAGCCTTTAATCCTAGTACTTGGGATTAACAACAACAACAACAACAAAATAATGTGTATACATGCAAACTCATGCAAAGAATCATATATACATGATTTCATGACATTTCAAATACATTCATACATTCACGGAACCATGGAAGTCAGTGTCATAACATATTATGTTATGTTAATCCCAGAAGGTCATCATGGAACAGGAAAACCCTATCCGAAAATAGTGTTTTCACTCTACCCTTTCTACCTTCAGTGTCTTTGGAAGCACAACTATTTTGCAATGTTTCTTTTATCTTCTCTATTAAGTGTAATATCTGTCTGTACAGCTGAGAAGTGGACTGTCCCATCCAGGTTTGTGAAAGTGAATCTAGGAAGATGAGGTTCTCTAACAATGGGTTTCTCAGCACACATCCCCTCCATTAAGCGATACCTGGCAGTGTCAGAATAGCCTTGTCACATGTTAAGTTTTCCTAATACAATTGCATTGATCTATATAACTCATGGTGTACTGGAAACACTCTTTCTTAGATATTATTGCATTGTGCTAAAAGCAGTTTATTTAAAAATTTACATTTTCCAGGACTGATTCTCAAAGCATTTAATGATTATAAATAAACCACATGGTAAAATTTAGGGAGTGTGTATGTACCGTTTTCATTTCTAAAATCTGTCACTGAATGTGCTACACCAGACAAAATTCAAAGCCCCTTCACCAGTCCCATCAAAGGAGAACTCACCTCGCAGAGAATGAACAGCCAGAAAGTGTGATCTTCGTTGAAAATGTAGTCTTTTCAGTGACTAAAAATAAGGCTTCCTTAATTTATTCTCCACAAAAAAAGGCTATAACAGTTTCAACCCTGCCCACAAATAAGTCCCCATTTTTTGTTCTCTAATAATATTTAAAAATGTGTTTTAAGCAAAGTTCTTATACAGAAAATGTTTATAGGTGATTTTCATTATCCATAGCTGTAATGCTGATGATGCTCAATTGCTGGATATGATCGCCTACAGGGAAGTAGGAAGGGGTTCCTGTGAGCCTCCACCTCAATGAGTGCTGTCAGTGCATGCTCTTATTTTATGGGTGCCTTGTTTAAAATACCTTAGTTAACATCTGTTCTTCATCCCTGACATGAAGCTCGTAGTCAATAGCACTAGATCATATCTGAGCGCATTCACCTCTTAGGGACATAAGGCCCATCACTGCTGTCCATAGTCTGGTGGAACCTCAGCACTTCCACTGGGTGTCACAATAAACAGGAGAATCTCCAACATTATACAAAAATTGAAGGAAAAGAAAAAAATTAAGAAGCTTGAAACCCATTGAAGCAAGGGGTTTTTCTTGCCAAGAGATAGGCTTGCCACTAATTCAACCATCTTACAGTGGAGGTTCTTCGATGCTCATCTTCTACTTGGAATAGAATACGGGGTGCTGTCAGGAGCTGACATGTCTCGATATCAAAAAAAAATCTTAATTTAAGAAAACATCTTTGAATGCCATATTCTGCAGATCTCTTGGGGTTTTTGAAGACGCCCTATCTATCTCTTATATTTAGATAGGCAAATGTTGCTTGTCTCTTAACAACTTGATTTCTGAGTAGCTTAGAAAATAACTGTGATAGACTGTCATAGTAACTAACAAAATGACACGCTTGCATGACTATGAGTTTGCAATTCTTAATTATCCTGAACACTTTATGACAGTTGGTATCAAAAGGCCAAAACTTCACATTTCATTTTTAAGCATTACTAGGTACAATACCTTTAAGAATCATTACCCTTAATTTTGTATCAATATACAAAGATCAATACCAATGTGGCCAAATATACTCTTAATTTTGCATCAATATACAAAGATCAATACTTATGTACCCCAATACAATCTTAATTTTGCATCAATATACAAGGGTCAATACCATTGTGGCCAAATATAATCTTAATTTTGTATCAATATACAAAGATCAATACCAATGTAATCCAAAAAAGGACAAAACTTGGAAACAGGTAAGTCGACAGCCTAGCTCTGCCAAGACAGGGTAGGTAAGTCCTTCATAATTCCTGCTCTGCCATCAATTTCTGTCAGAGAAATGGGGCCAAACGGCTGAAGATTGATGCTGTAATGTATGGAGAGAAAATGGGAACTGTCCAGGCAGCCACTGGTATGTCATTTCTTAGTTTTGGAAGCTGCGGGCCCTGCACTTCCTATATAATCAGATATATTTATCCCTCTCAGGTCTCTGAGGTGGTTGAAGAATAGATAGCTAGAGTCTCATAGTTAAATTTTGAGTTGTTTAGGAATCAAGAGGGTGTTCTGGATCTAAGAAGATGTTTTTAAAATTATGATGCAAGTTAGTATGAAAGCTGAGTTAGATATAGAACTTTAAACTCATGGAGATGGTTAGATAGTAGAATGTTAAAGTCAGGGGCCAAATACATATGGACTGGAAATTGGGAATGTATGCTAAGCCATATAACTCTCATAATTGTGGCCTATTTATTTCTGTTGTTTTGTATTGTATTTATTGTTATAAGAGAAAGAACCATTCGTTGAACTGAAAGGGGGAGCTGTTGGGGGGGAAAAGAGCTACCTTAAACTAAAAATAAAAAATAAAAAACTAAAATAAATAAATAAGTAAATTTGACCAGGAATCAACCAAAAAAAAGAAGCTTGAAACCATGAAAATTGTTAGAAGGGTAATTGTTGATGGCATAAACATGAACTCCTGAAAGCAGGTCATTTTTATTTATTTATTCATTCATTCATTCATTCATTTATTACCTCAGCTGAGCACATACATGGCAGGTGACTCGATTTTGGCCTCTGTGAAGATGTGAGAATGACCATGAAAATGTCGGTCGTCATGACCGGTTTTGTGGTTACATATAAATTTTACTGAGTCAGTAAATTTGCAGGCACAGAATGTGCAAGTAACACAGATCCGTTCAGCTGTTGTTTTGAAAAGTTTGTTGTCCCAGATTTTAAATACAATACTTACTGCTTAGTACACACATACGCGCAGAGGCACAAACACGTGCATACACGATTAACATGTAGTTGATATGAAGGGGGGGAACCCTTTAGGCATGAAAATGGCTCCCCAAAGAGGATGATTGTGAATGAGAAGAATGAAGACTTCCTGATCAAATGGCAGTTGTTCTTAACCTTGACACATGAGAAGTTTCTGAATAGAGCACAGGGCTTATGGGCACTGGGACCACACAGCAATGTGGACTCCTGGAGAGCTGACGGGAAACACATGGAAGGGAGTGAGAAGAAGCTGGGAACACAGATGTAAACCAGATCTTGAGTGTCTTGCCTTGGCATTTTTATTTTTTATTGTTTAAGGAATTAAAGAACAATTTATTGCTTTGTAGTAAGTAAATGATCTGTGAGTGGTATACAGTCAATTTTGTAAATTCGAAGAAACCTGAAGATGCTGAAAAAAGGAGTGATCAGAAGCAAAGAGATGAATTGGAAGGTTAATGCAGGGGCACATACAACAGGCACGAGCAAGGAGTAGACTCTAGACTTTTTAGAAAGAGGATAAATGTGAACTTGGGAGGGGTTTGATACATTAAAAAAGAAAATAGTAAGACTATAAGATTTCTAGTTTAGATATTAGAACAAATTACTGCGCTTCTCGAGAACAAACAAAACTTAGAAGGGACAAAGGATAATTTATTATAATTAAAAAAGTAAAAGAATACACAAACAACCACAGTATTTGAATGTCAAGTCTTCTGCTTGAGGGAAGCAAAATAGATGGTAAATGTGAGGGAAGAGAAGGCTAACAAAAGCAGCTCTGGGGGTCCAGCCTGTGATCCCAACAGTCAGGAAGGCGAGGCTAACCTGGACTGTAAAGCAAGACCTGGTATCTCTCTGAAATCGAAGAAGGAAAAATAAAGGGAGGGAGAGTAAGAAAAAAGAAATACTCAATTTATACAGATTAATCTATCTCTGTCATTGTAAAGTATGAACATCCTGCCCTGAGGCAAAAGGAGAAAGAGCTTGCCTTCCCTGTCTGCATCTTGATGTCCAGCAAGGCTCTCTATCTGTGAAGAAAAGGCATTTGAATTTCAGGGCCATTGTGTTTTACATTCAAAATCCCAATCAACCAGTCTTGTATTAAGCAAAGAAACAACACTTCATTGCGTTGTCAGAAAACATGGGTGGTGCTGGACTGCATAAGTTGAGTTCAGGTCTATATCCCTTTGAAACGATTTCTCCCAGATTAGCACATTACCATGGGCCATTTGCAGTACATTTTCAATCTTTTTTTTTTTAAGATCCCATGGAGTGACGGAGCTAGACTATCCCAAGTGCACTGCAGATACATAAAACAACTGTGCAAAGCGACTTCTCACTGTATGAATTCTCGGCCTCTATACTAAGCTATTGTATGTTCTGATAACTTCTAACCATGAGCTGTTTTCTGACAAGACTTCTTCAATAAAACCCAAAACCTATGGATCTGAAAAGCAATTCGGTGCAAACACTCTCCAATACAAATAATTTACTGCACATTCTTGTGATTTGTTGTAGCTATGACCAGGAAATGCCATGTCCTGTGCCACCTGCGAGGATGTATTTGCAGCAGGATGAGTTAGAAGGAGAGGAAGATGAAAGAGGCCCCACACCCCCTGTACGGGGTGCAGCATCTTCTCCAGCCGCTGTGTCCTACAGCCATCAGTCAACTGCCACGCTGACCCCTTCTCCCCAGGAAGAGCTCCAGCCCATGTTACAGGATTGTCCAGAGGACATCGGCCACATGCCCCACCAAGCAGATAGGAGGTATGTTCTCACTGCTGCCTTGGCGGTCAATTGAAATTTGTACTCCTCAGGGATAGTTGTTGAATGTTGTGCTGTGGAATAATTTTTGAGTCACATGAGCATTTTCTTGGGTGACCAGCCATACAATTCATAGACATACCAACTAATAATGTTGACTCTCATGTTTGCTGAATTGATCACCATGAACTAGTAACCAGAAAATAATATGGACCTAAACATTCAACCACTTGTGATAGCTATATTCATGAGCACCTGTCTCATGGTGAGTTTTTCATGCTGTAGTTTTTCCTGTGTTGGATAAGATGCTTCTTTAGTCTGTGAAAAAAAAAATGTTTTCTGCTGTCATTTTATCATTCATAAAAGGTTGGTATATTTATTTTATGGTGACTTCAGATATCTTAATTTTGGTTTAAATATCAGCCTGGAAGATCTCTGTCCAGACTTCAAATAGTACATATATGTGTGAGTGTGCACATCAATGTGTATGGGCTTTTTAACAGTCCATTTTATTACATTCCATGAATGTGCATGTCTTCTACCACATAAAAACTGTTACTGAGTTGTGCTAGCTTTTCTCTTTGTTGATGATTTTGTTTGTACTATTTTATTGCCCTTGACACATTATATTATGTATCTATTGCTTCCCTGGTTTCTATTATCCTTTGAAATTGTACACTTCATTTTCCTCAGAAGGTTTTCCTTCAGTATTCTTGAATAAAATATCTAGCTTATACTGCTTGGATTTTACCTTGTAGATTAAAACACAATTTGCAGTGCTTACTAAGTATCCTAAGACGTTATTTCTAAATTTAAATCATGTGCTCTCTCTAAATAAGGGAATTTTTAAACCTTCTTATGTGTGATGGAGGTTTCTATGTGTAGAGCTAGGTTGCCATATATTTAAATTAATAGTATTAACCCTTGCAACTGTAAGAAGACTGAGAACAAATAAGGCATCTCTTTTCCCTATTAAGGCCACAGACCATCTCTGCCATTTTTATTAAAAAGCAAATGAGGCGCTAATAGGCACCATTAAGCTCTGAAATACCTCAGCATTCTTTGTCTCTAAAATTACCTAAATTTCCTGTTGCCTAGCTACACCCCATGGGTTGCCAGTGGAACCACTGTCTTCCAGACTAGTCTACCACCTTTTTATTTCTTTATTTGTTTACTATGATATTTGATTATATTTTGTTTTGATGAGACGGGGTCTCTGTGTATGGCTCACACTGGTCTTGAACCTGTGATGATGATTCTCCAGGCTAGACCTAGCACAGGAGTTACAGGTGTGGGCCATCACACCCCACTCCTGCTAGCCTATCCTTTGTCTTCCCTGCATAATCCTGTCCACATTCCTTTAAAACAAAAGGGAGTTCAGTTTTCTCTGTCCTGATCTTGCATCCTGGTCCTACTCCAATTCCCACTGTCACTGTTAACTCTCCTGCTTTGGAAATGTCTTCTCCGTAACCCTATCTTCTCACTCCATGGTGCCCTGTCTGCTTTGTCACCACCCCACACCCCCAGCTATTTAATGTGGTTTAACTTCCGCCTTCCAGGTTCCCATTTGTACCTTAGCCCCCTGCATCTGGGCTTTTACTTTTGTGCCCCATTCATCTGCCTCTCAGCCTTTATCTCTCTCAACCTTCCTCAGTGACAGCATTTTATGAGTTGTTCTGAGAATCAAATAGATAATGTATGTTAAATGTCTGGGACAGGCTATTTTCATCAAATGGAATTCTCCTCCTTAGAATTGATTCGCCGACCACTTATAACCTGATTGTTGTCAGATTTATTTAGCCATCCCTGACTTTCTTCCTGAGAGTCATAATATTTTCATGTGTTTCATGTGTTCAGTGGCTATCTTATATAGAATTATCAACCATATTTCAGCCAATGTATAAAAATATAATATCTAAGGGCATATGCAAGGTTAAAACCAACCCCTCTGTCCTTTTGATATGGATTATCTTCCTGTTTATCCTCCATTGTTTTCATACTATTCCATAATTTCAGTTACTAACCAGTTTCCTTTAATGATAACTCCAAAGTAGCTCTGGACATTTTTTGTGGTTTCCATCTTTAGCTGCCTGTACCAGATTTCAGCCCGATTCTAAGCAAAAGCAAAACAAACACACCAAGTGTAAAAGTCCGTTAACACTCTTGATGTGATCTCCCAACTCTGTCTCTTTCAATTTCCTCCCACCTTCCTGTCCTCTCCCACCTGATCTTTCTGATGTTTCTCCCAGTGAGTCAGTCATTACAGCCTAGCACAGAATTCATGGCCCTTATTAGGTCTCCACTTTTGCTCAACTTTTCCTCAGTCCCTGAACACACCCTCTTTTCTACTTAGTTTGTTTGAAATTCCCTGAATTTATCTTAAGGTCTCAGCCCAGGTCACCGACCTCCTGTTAGTTCACTACCTGGCAAGAGTTTGTCATTCTTGCAAGTCAGGCTGCTCCCCTTCCAAAGCTGTTGTTCTTCTGGTTGCCTGGGAAAAAAAACAAGCAACCTTCTGTCATCTCCCCACACACACATACACATTTTTCTTTAATTTTTCTGGTTTTTTTTTGAGATTATAGCATAATTACATAACTTCTTCTTCCCTTCCTCCCTTGAAGTCCTCCCATATACCTCTTCTTGCTCTCTTGAAAATTCATCTCCTCTTTTTCTATTAATCGTTGTTACATTATATACATACACACACACACACACACACACACACACACACACACATATATATATATATATATATATGCTCTTGAATATGTAAATATACCCAGCTCAGTCTACATAATGTTACTTGTATGTATATTTTCAGGACTGACCATTTGGTATTGTTAAATTGTCACTGTGCTCTACTCTGGAGAGGACTATTTTTTCTGCTCTCAGCATTGCTTAGCTTCCTTTATATTTTTTGTTTCGAATTGAGGCCTCTTCAGCTTTTCCAGTCCATGCAAGAATGTCTATTCATGTCCTCCTTGTTCAGCTCCTATTGAGGCAGTCATGTTGGTGTGACATGGGTGTAGCTTCTGGCATTGCTGGGAAGCACAATCTCCCAGGAAACTCCCTGATTGATCCTCTGGTTCCTATATTCTTTGGCCTCTTCTACTGTGAGCCTTAGGTGGGACTTCCTGAGTCTGCAAAAAGAATCCTGGGTTTTACAGAGGAAGTTACCTGCCAGGTCCCTGGGGCTGAGGACATCCATGTGTGAGCTCTCTGTGACCCAAGAAGGTATAACAAAACATGTGGTTGTTTGGGTTTAGGTAGTCTGGGATTAATTTAAGTGAGCTAGTTGAGAGTCTGTCCAGGTAAGGGTTAAGTGTTGAAATATTAAAAGGCCTTGGTGAATTTAATTACTGGGGAAAGGGGCCTATAGTCCACCAGTCAAAGTAATCCAGGCCCACCGGCCTCCAGTGAAGCCCCGGTGGCTGTCCCTCCAGGCCACTAGCAATTCCGCAGCTCTAATATAACAGTGTATTGTTATTCATAAGTATCTGGTAAGTACCCCACAAGCTTCCCTGCCAGTCTGCAATAAATCACATGCCCAGAGATAGTGTAGCACTACAGAGGCCCCAGGACAGGGGTTGTATAAGACCCAGAGTATCTAAATCCATATTGTCACAGTGAAAGAGGATCTGTTTTTTTGTTTGTTTTGTTTTTCGAGAATGTGTTTCTCTATGTAGCCCTGGCTGTCCTAGACTCACTTCGTAGACCAGGCTAGCCTCAAACTCACAGTGATCCGCCTGCCTCTGCCTAGTGCTAGGCTTAAAGGCATGTGTTTTTACACTGGGCCGAGCATTTATTCTGGAATCTAAAGGACACATAGGTATGAGGTCAAAAGGGAATATAATGGTGTTCTAGAAGGGTGGTTTAGAACACACAAAGACCTTGGGGTGAGCCAAAACAGAGCTCCTTCCTGAAGTGAAAAACAAAACAAAACAAAACTTAATGATGACACATATGCAGTGACAATGGGGAAGGATGAAGTTACTGAAGAAAGGGTCACACAGGGCCCTGACTGCTTTCCTGGGGAGTTTTGTCCCTATTTTAAGGCAGATGGGAAGCCACCAGAGTTCTATCAGTGAAATCAGCCTCCAAGGAGCAATGCATTAGACCCTCCTCCAATGGACTGCCTGTCTATGTTCTTCACTAGAATTCATAAAATAATGCTGAAGTTCCGTCTTCTATTCCTGACTGAGGAGGTCTTGTGAAATTTGGTAGCCTAGCACAACCATTTTATATTGTTCACAAGTCAGGAATTCTGAAAACATTCATGTGGCTACTCCATCTCAGTCCAGTTTTTGGGGCTGAAAGCTCTCCTGTCAAGTGACTTGCTTCACAGCTCATAACTATGATGTCCCAGCATTCTGTGGCTCCTCTCTACTAACTGCCATTTAGTCTTAGTTGTCAGGGCCTCACCCCACAGACCAGGCCTCACAAAACATAGAGTCTCAGGAAGTCAGCACTTCTCAGGTGGCAACCTGCTTCAAGGCAAGGCAAGAAAGTTTTCAGACAAAGAAACATTCAGAACTGGGTCATAATCCTTAACCTTGGCTATATTTTATTATTTAGAGAACTCACATGGCCTATCCAGATACAAGACTAAAATCTTTTTCTTATTGAGAGAGTAACCAACTGTCATGTTAGAATATCATTTGGTGTAGGAGGTATTATTATGGACATATTGAGAAATATAGTCTAAACTAAACACATATTAAACTTATATTGTTGTATATGATTTAAAATCATTATGTGTCCAAAATATTAAGTGTTCTCTCCAATTTTTTTTACTGGTAATAGTCTCATTGATTTGAATTTCTAGCATATTTATCATAATAGGTGTAGTCAATGTTAAAAATATATATTAATTTATTTTATGCCTGTTGTTTAGGGGTGCATATAAATACTATGAAATATATTAAGAAATTTGAAAAGTTAAACCATTCTAGCATTATGACACTTAGTAAGAAGGTAAAGGCTCACCTTGTTGAGCTGAGGAGATAGTTTAGTTGGTAACATTCTTCATAAGCCTGGACCTGAGTTTCATTTGTAGAATTTATGTAAAAATATGTCAGGCATGGTGGCTTCTTGTTATTGTATACGGTAGAGCAGCATTTCTCAATCTGAGGGTCTCAACCCTTTTAGGGGTGGAACAACCCTTTTACAGGGGTCCCCCAAGACCACCTAAAACCACAGATATTTACACTATGATTCATAACAGTAGCAAAATTACAGTTGTGAAGCAGGAACAAAAATAATTTTATGGTTGAGGGTCACTACAATTGAAGAACTGTATATATTAAAGGATTGCAGCATTAGGAAGGTTCAAAAAATATTCAAGATAGTCATCTGGGCCCATAATGCACATGCATGCACGTGCACACACAAACACAACTTGAATTATAAATATTGCCATTCTCCAGTGAATTTCCAAGATATTTCATTTATATCTAAAACTCAGTAGTGATTAATATAGTAGGAATCTCCATTTTTCAATCAGTTACAATAAAACTAATGTGTTTAAACTTTGTTTAACTGTTTCTAAAGTATCAGGATATATTGCCTTGCTAGAGTTAATATTTAGCAAAAATATCTTGAATAATGAAAATAATTCACATATAGACTAGGGAATTTACTTGTATCTTTCATATAAACATCTTGAATTTTATATTACGGGAGGAAAAGAAATTCAAATGGCAAAGTGATATGAAATGCCCTTTTTACAAATAATCAGAAGGAGATAGTTAATCGCACAGAATATTTGAGCTATGCTATTGTTTGAAAATATGTCAAAGGTTTTCCATTTTGTGTTTTGGTTGGTAAGTGTTGTATGGTGAGCTGTAGATACACCTGCTTTCATAAATTAAGGGAATCACTCCCCTTCCTTCTGAACATTTTTATGGAGGCATCATTTTTTCAGCAGCCTAGAGTGCTGAGTTGTACACATATACTTTTATATTATTTCACGAGACATTGAAACCCCAAGGGGGAGAATCTAAAGAGTTGGGGTTCATTTGCGACGAGCCCCACTTGAGTGCAGCATCCTGGGAGAGCTTTTTGTTTTCCATTAGAATATATTACACATTTCAAGTTGTGCATGTTTATCTCACATTCCCTGGGATGGCCTTACTTACAGATGGTTTGAATAAATTTTTTCTGCCTTTCCTCAGAATTTACATGGTTTGTAGTTAAAAACCAGCTTCTGTTTAACAAGAGGTATTTTTACTCTCCAGAATGTGAATTCTCCAAGCACAACAATATTGGCATTCTTTCACACTGGAGTTAGCTGCCCCACAGCAATTTATTGATGGTCAAAATAGTCCCCTTTGTGCTTTAAAAAGAAATAAAAATTGCCTGCTCTTGTGACTGTGCATGTTGACAAAGGCTGTAAATTAACATTTAAGTACACTATTTTATTACACTCCAGATTAAACAATGGTTTTCCTCCTATGTGTATAACACATTCCACATTGAAACAATTATCCATTTTAATCTTTTAAATAACTTCAGCTTTGGCAGATTTTTCATATTTCTTCTAAAGCCACACACACAGATAAATTAAACCCATCCAGAAATGAAAACTAATCCACTATATTGTAAAAATGTGTGTGCATGTGTGTGTGTATGTTTGTTTGTGTGTATATAGATAGATAGATAGATAGATAGATAGATAGATAGATAGATGATAGATATATAGATAGATAGATACAGAAATATAAAAACATACTTCATATAATATTATGTACTTATATGCGTATAATTCTTTGATGTAATGTGTTAGTTTTCATTTTTGGGTTTTTTTTAACATATCCATTTATAAAATGGCTCTCCTTGGCATATATTAAAAATGGAAGGTGGTATTTGGACTGAAAGGGAGAGCTGTTGGGGGGAAAAATAAATACCTTAAACTAAAAAAAAAAAAAAGAAGGGAAGAGGATGGTGGGGCTGAGGGGGAGGAGGGTGGAAGGGTGGGACTGGAGGGGGGAGTAGGGAGGGGATTGTGATTGAGATGTAACTTGAAGAAATAAAAAATAAATTATTAAAAAAAAATGGAAGGTGGTAAAGGGAGCTGTTACCATTCCTAGAAGGAAAATAGTAGCCTTGAAAATATGATTTGATTTAAATTCTGAACTTACATTTAAGAATTATAAGCATTTTGAAGTCTTTGAATTTCAGGATACTTTTGTGTAAAATGATAACTTAAGCAGCAAACCCTCAAGTTACAAAAAGTAATTAATATTGTAAAATATGGCTACCCAGTGTCTCAATGAGTTGACTATGGTGTTTCAAAATCATTTCTTTCATAGTTTTCAATTTTGAGTAATAAAGTAAGTTTATTGAAGTGTCTCCATTTATTGGGATCAAAAGCAGAAAATAGCTGACTTCAAAGAACTGCCAGACCAGCCTATAAATGCTGCTGTGTGAACTTACTTTTCCCTCTTTCTGTAGACACAGCCACATCAGAACCTGGCTGTGTAGGCAGGTTTTTAGTACCTCCCATGTAGCTCTGTCTGCCTCCTTTTCATTTCAGGTCCACCCATGTTCATTTAAAACCTTAATCATAGCCGGGCGGTGGTGGCGCACGCCTTTAATCCCAGCACTCGGGAGGCAGAGGCAGGTGGATCTTTGTGAGTTCGAGGCCAGCCTGGTCTACAAAGTGAGTCCAGGACAGCCAAGGTTACACAGAGAAACCCTGTCTCGAAAAAACGAAAACAAAAAAAAAAAAAAAAAAAAAAAAAAAAAAAAAAAAAAAAAAAAAAAACCTTAATCATGCATCCCCAAACATCCTTTCTAGAGGGCTTTGGAGGCGTGGAATAGTGGCAAATTCCTGCCACTACTTTTCTTTTTGTGTCTTCCTGCTTCTTCCAGTCCTGAGGGAGAGAGAAAGAACACCAACAGCAAATGCAAATTGGTCCCCTCGAGGGATAGGACTAGACACCCTTCTGACTCACCTTACTCAATGAGAATTGTCATGATGGAGGAGGGGGTGGACTGGCACTAACTCACCTCACTAAAGAGAGCTTTGCTCTTAGCATCTCTACACATCTGTAGTCTTTAAACAATGCAGCCACATCTTTGTGTGAATTGGCACCCAATGTTTATCTGTCCTAGCCTCTCATGTTATAGGGTTATCAGGTGATATGCTAGATCCTAATGATAACTACCTTATAATAGCAGTGCTCCGCTGGACAATATGAGTACGTCTTTTCTTCTGAAGAGTAGAACTCAGTGAGCTGCCCTTCTGGATCTTTTCATCTGACATCGTTCATTGCATTATCTCTTCTACCGGGCTTGGTGAGCAGTCACTGAACAGGAAGGAATAAAGAAGCCTGTATCTGTTTCCTTGCATTCTTCTGCAGTAGGAACACCTTCTTTGCATAGTGTTGCTTGCCACTAAAGTTCAAAGGATCTTAGCCATCTTGTACTCACCAAGGATGATAGAAAGTCTTCCTTTGAATGGAGATCTTCAAGGCTCTGGACAAGTGGCAAGCACCCTTTATATTTCTGAATGTGGTGTTCTTAGTATTTTCTTCATGTTTTGATTCATAGCAAATTCTGGGACATTAAAATAAATATCCTTAACCTTATTGAAAAATCAAGTGGGTAGATCCACACAAAGCCTGCCCAGCTGAGCACCAGTGTTGAAGGATAGAAATACAGTTAAGCATGAACAGATAGGGAATATAGCATTAAAAAGCTGTAGAGTTTAAAAAGAGTTCATAACCTTTAGTGGAACTTATAAGTGATTAAATCAGAGAAAATTGTTCTTGGATCTCATAGCTTTTCTTAATAGAATAAAGTCTAAAAGCAATTATGGCATATGCTGAATATGTATTTTTTTAATTGTATGAAATTTTGCTGAATGTTGTCAAGATGAATGACTCCATCCTGTTACCCTAACTTCCCTGTCATGGTGGACCGTAGCTGTGAACTATGAGTCGGAAAAAACCCTTCTCTCTCTTACAGTTGGTTTTATCATGGTGACTAGAAGAGAAACTAAGGTGCTAGGGGAGTTGCTGGTTGTCACTGGAAGCCTCAACTTCCTGGTTACTTATTTTTTATTTTGTGGCTTTAAGTGGTGAGCTGAGCTATTCCTTTCTTCATCTTCCTACAGGAGGCAGCCTGTGAGTCCTCCTCCACCGCCACGGCCAATTTCTCCACCTCATACTTACGGCTACATTTCAGGACCCCTTGTCTCAGATATGGATACAGATGCCCCTGAAGAGGAGGAAGACGAAGCTGACATGGAAGTTGCCAAAATGCAGACCAGAAGGCTTTTGCTACGTGGGCTTGAGCAGACCCCAGCATCCAGTGTTGGGGACCTTGAGAGCTCTGTCACTGGGTCCATGATCAATGGCTGGGGCTCAGCCTCAGAAGAGGACAACATTTCCAGTGGGCGCTCCAGTGTCAGCTCATCGGATGGCTCCTTTTTTACTGATGCTGATTTTGCCCAGGCAGTTGCTGCTGCTGCAGAGTATGCTGGCCTGAAAGTGGCTCGACGCCAAATGCAGGATGCTGCTGGTGAGTCCTGGGCACCCTCCACCAAGCGATGTGCGCCATGTCCCTGTGATGTGTCCTGTGTGAAATAATTTTCCAGTGTTCTTTTTTTCTTTAGTGTCTGTGAAAAAAAAAATTCAAGAATGACTTCATTTTATTATTTCCTAGTTGTCACAAAGACTTTTAAGATAATTATTTTACTTTTATAAATTCCAAGTAAGGTGACAGTTGAAAAGCTAACTATAATGCCATTTGTGATAATCATACCAAATGTATGCATATATGTTTACATATATTTTTGCATATATACATATATGTTTTAGACAATTGATAAAAATTTCTATAAAGTTTAATTATATTCAGCAAAATGAACTTTGTGCTACTATGTATAACTTGTTTAAATACAGAAAGTCACTAAAATGAAATTCATTTTGATAGTTCTATTTAATTAGCACTTCTGTAAGATAAATAAGAAAATACCCGGTTGGATCACTCAAACCATTAGCATCTTATGTTAATCACTGTGCTCACAATTCCTGATGGAAACTCCATCAGACAGAACAGTCAGACTTTGACCCAGTAAGAAAGACAGGACAGAGAAACTCAGCTCCTGGTAGGTGCTTGTTTCTGAGACTGCTCACATTGTAGGACAGATGAGGCTAAGAATCCCGGTAGCACCAACAACGGGTCTACCCTCCAAAGGCCTAGTTCTTATGACCCATGTCTGCCCGCCAAACCCTAGTTTATTCAGGCTCCATGGTCCCCAGAGCAGAACTACCAGTCAGGGAACAAGCAGTTGATATGAAAGTCTGTGGGCAGACAATGCAGATTAAAACCGTAATGCCTCTTTATGCTTCATGTCAATTTAACTGGACAGATGCTTGAAATATGCATACATCTCAAAGCATAAATGTTTCATATTTTTAATCTACTAGTTGAAAGAGCAAGTTAATATAAATGCATATTGCTTTTTTCCCATTCCCCTTTTCATTGCTACAGCCTAGTGTAATGAATGTACTTATTTTTAAATCAGTTTTACTTAATTCTTCCTCTCTGCTATTACTTAGAGAGGAAATAGCATAATAAAGGAAATAACTGAAATCTCAACAAACACCTTCTGGCCTTTGTATACAACAAATATGTATTTGAGTGTATTTATATTGTGCATGTGTGTATGTATATGTGTACTTGTGTATGTCTATATTTCTGGTAGCCAAGAAAGTACAAATAGTTAAGGAAAACAATATGGTTAAGAGGAAGGAAACGTATTTCAGGAAAAGAAAAGATCATCACAAGTCAAAAACTGCTGCCTGTTTTAATTGTCATAATTTAGTAACTGCCAAATTGGTAGCTTCCTTTGCTTTCTTGAGATACTCTACTGCTCACTCCTTTTTTCAGTGTAAAATGTATTCACAGATATTTCACTTACAGCACAAAGCCATCTCTACATGTTATTCACTATGTGGAAAAAGATGTCAAATATTTGTCAATACATTATCACAGAATATGTATTTACTTCAGGCCTGTGTTTTATAAAATTCAACTAAATATTATTTTTCTCAGTAGCCACTAAGTATAGTAATACATGCAATCCTAAGTATCTTTAGTAATAAATAAATAACATCTAATTATATGTATGTTTTACCTTAGCTTTTAATCTTCTGTTAAAAAAAAATAAGTACATGAAATTAAGCATCTCAAACCTCTGTTTTTCAGATTACATTAATGGTGTGTTTCAGCTCATTAAGTCAACGAAACATAGGAATAACGTTAAAAATTCATCTGTAAATGACCTTATGCCTCAGGGCTATGAGCAGTACATGGCCTTATACAATAGAGTGAATAATGGTTTCCATCTAAGCCCTAATTCTCTGTTTTCATGGATATGTAACTTTAATTGTAATAGTCTCCATCATAGCTAAAGAGAGTTGGGTTTAATATTTTATTGTATTGTAATTTAGTGGCACTTCTGGTTTCATTTGGCTCATAATTATAATGAACTAAACATGCACTGGCCTCTGCCTATTACAATATTACATTCAAGAAATGGCGGTGCCTCTCATGTGACTTGAAGTTAATATGAATGGATAACCCAATCACATTACTTCTCACTTGGCTGCATTAATGTCCATTATTTAATGTGCCTCAGTTAGCACTTTTAAATATGTTGATTTCAATGTATATGCCTTCTCCTGTTTATAGCCAGAGGACATGTCTGATTCCCATGTCTGTCTGAAATTTCTTGTAATTCAATAGAAAGCAGTGGATTTGTAGATGGAATTTCTAGAAACCAAAATATTGTAGGTCATCATAGCACTGGAAGCCTTCCATTTTCATTTTCTATGAAACCAGTTGTACCTGTCATAACACATCAACACTTCCAGGGCCAGGGAATGTGGTGTCACTATAGTGTACTGTCTCTGCTTAGAAAATTAATAAGTTTGCACTATCACCTGGCAATAGAGTCTCTCCAAAAATACCCATCATTAGCATCCTGGAGTCTTGGAGGGGCTGCTGAATAATAAGGATTGACAAATATCTTGAGGCAGAAAAATCACAGAAGTACATTTGGGTGCGGCTACATATGTGAGCTAGATCAATTTCGAAGTGCTTACATAGAGACTACCCAAGAATGTTATTAAGTTATTAGGGTTCTACCTTCAAAGAATACCATAGATAGACTTAATTGAAATTAGGAGGTAATTAGGCCAGTTCATTTTTTATGACATGAATTTGTTAAAGAATCTGATTCTTCCTCTTTGAAAAACAACAAGCACTGAATATCTGGTACAAGAAAATAATAACAGTCTTGTTTTAAGAACATTTTAGTGATGATAGCTAAAAAAAAGAAAAATCATAATGGCAATGTTTTTCTTATATAAAGAAGATCATGAACTTTAGCGGAATAAAAGTCCTGTGGTTTCTACAAAAAGAACAAGACTAGCAATTCTTTCAGGATGTTTTCTCCCGTTAGCATAAATAAAAGGAGTGGAGAGTTCATTATTGGGTGATGTTAAATATGTTTTAAAATTAGGAATTGTTTCTAACTTGTGCGTTTTGCTTTGGCTGTTTCTGTGACATTAAAATTGACTAATGAGTCTGCCTCTGGCTCCCCTCCTCAGGCCGCAGACATTTCCATGCCTCCCAGTGCCCTAGGCCCACGAGTCCTATGTCTACAGACAGCAACATGAGTGCTGCTGTAATCCAGAAAGCCAGACCTGCCAAGAAACAAAAACACCAGCCAGGACATCTGCGCCGAGAAGCCTACCCGGATGGTAAGCCCATTGAAATGGATGGAAACATCTATGAGGCTTGCCTATCTCCCCTGCTTCCCCTATGGCTAGTGAGTGCGTTCACTGACATTAGAAATTACATTCAGTTTCATTATTCACATCCATTAAGAGTGGCCTTATGTTACTTAACAGCAGTGAAATCCTTCCACATCTTATCAGCCATCTTTAGCCTTTACAGTTTTCTGAACAGCTGGCTATTTAAGAAATTAAATAATTGGATAGACCTTTGTCACCTCCACTTATCAAACCTCCAGAATATCTTTGTTCTCTCATCCTGTCTTAAAAATAATTGTGCACTGAAACAAAGGGCAATAAAGGTACTGGACTTTTTTATTTTTTTATTTTTTGCAAGCACGGTGGCTTTAAAGGTAGTCTGCTAGTCTGCACAGAGAGGGACCTCAAACCCTCTTTGTAATGCCTTCAAGTACAGTGTGGACTCATGTTGAAGAGGGAACACTTGTATTCTCAAGGGGGCCGAGGAGCATAACACAAACTTTGTGATGTTGTCTAGAGAAAGCCTTTAATGAAAGTGCCTCAGGTGGCCCAGCATTTATTAAAGCACCACCATCTTCTCATTTTATAAAACAACCCTTCGGGCTTTATTGGAAATTCATGTAAGATAAATTCTCTCAGACTTACCCATCTTGTCAAGTTTTCTGAATTTGCTAAAGGGGGTGGGGGCGGAGAATGTGGTGGCACGGCCTGTTTCCCCCACCTCCTGGATGTCTGCAGCCACAATCCAATTAGGACTTTCCTTACCAGGCAGCAATTTTTCATAAAGGCCATCATTTGCTATTATCATATGAAAGCTTAATATTATGGATCCTTATCCACGGTTATGGGGAGGGGTTTTTGGAGGTACTTTTCCCTGTGAGTCTTGACACTTGACAGAAAAAAATTAATACAAAGCTCACAGAATGATGACCACAGGTAATCTTGCAATGAGTGGTTATCCTTGCTGTTATCTGGAGTTCATTCTGAGTATTTTCTCTCACTAGCATCTATCTGATATCAGACTACATTAAATACTGGCATGACACAGCACACCTGGGCCTCCTGGCTTTTGCTCAGAACTCTTTTGTCAGTGAAACTGAGCTGTCAGAATGTTATCTGATTTTGAAGGGTTATTACGGTGGCGCTGCGCATGTTTGCCTCTGTGAAAGGACAGATGCTAGGTGTAAATCCTCAAACTATACGGGCAATCTTACATTTATGGGACTCCTGTAATAGCATTTTACAAGTTTTATTGCTGTTTTATCAATGTTTATTATCTGGAAGACAGGAGTCTTCACTGGAAGGCTGGTCAGATGTCAAGCCTGGATGTAAACACATCTAAATTGAACACACATGGAAATATCTGGCCTAAAACTTTGTGTAGATCGTTCTATCTCTTGTTTATATGTATTTAGAGAGGAGTCCAGCCATGCCTCAAAAAGGGCTTTAAATAGTGAAAGCTTGCTAGGTTAACGAGCGTAGGATCACAGGTTAATATATTACGTCATTCTTGAGACTTATTGGCCATGTCTGTGTCCTGCATTCTACAGGACTTGTGTTGGTGTATTTGAAAAACTAAATATGAATAGTGACTAATTCTGACTAAAAAATATGAAATTGATTGATGAATCATTCAAGTTATTTTTCATTTAATTTCAGCAATACCAAAGAACTATAGTGAAACATGTGTAACGCTAAAAAGTTAATGTGAAACATTACTTAGATTTAAGATAGCTCATTTCACAAAAGTGGTTATGCACATTATTAGTGCTTACTGCAATGTAAAAGATAATAATAGTTTTCTGGAACTCATGAAAATAAATAATGGAGGGATGAGTAATGCTGTATTTAAATTATAGCTTTCTCTTCCCTTTATCATAGGGAGCCAGCTATCCTTAAGTTATGATGACTAGACTGTTCTTAAACTCATTTCTGAATATTTCTTTGAAAAAGGTACATGCTATTTATACCATTAAAATGGACATTAATTATTTAAAATCACAAAATACAGACCTTTCTTAACGCATCAAACAAAACAAATACAAACTACTACACTTACACTCTCACACACTCACATTTACACATATACACACTAACAAATACACACATTCATGCATACTCCCTTGCACACACCTACACTTACACACTCATGCTTGCACAATCACAGTTGCACACTCACACCTACACACACACACACCACACACACACACACACACACACATTTTGTAACTCTAGTGCTCAAACCCAGAGCTTTGTGGTCCCTCTGTGATGATCTATACTCGAGTATAGATCTATACTCTAGATAGCACCTAGGAAATAGAGACAACAGTGATTTTGAAAGCAATTTTATCAAATTATTATACTTCATTTAAAAAATATATCCGAGAGGTTAGAGATATGGCTCATCGGTTAGGAGCTCTGGCTGCTCTTCCAGAGCACCCAAGTTCAATTTCCAGCTCACAAATGTCTGTAACTCCAGTTCCAGGGGATCTGATACCCTCATATAGATATACATGCAGGCAAAACACTAATGCATATAAAAAGTTGTAAAAAAAATATAGCTAATTAAACTATTTAACCAGCATTTATTATCAGTAGTTGGTTTGGCAGTTGATAGTCTTTAAACAGCCATTATAAATAAGTGCACAGATACCATGTGGATTTTAGCAAGCCTTGGCCTGAATTGTGCAATCCTAGCCCATCTAAGCTAGCTCTTAATTCTATTACCCAAATATGAACTTATATATACATACGTCCCCTTGGACTTCCATTCTCCACAATATGCCGATGTTCCTGGCCATGTGGAATGAGGTTCTTTTTTCTAACCCATGGCGTGTGACTTCTTCTTCTTCCTCCTGATGCTGCCTGGAATGCCTTCTTCTTGCTGCTCGCTGGAATGCTTGAATCCTCTGTCTAAAGCGCAGGCTTCCTGCTCTAATCCCAGGAAATCCCACCTTTTCTGTCTTTGCCCATTCTCAGGCCTCGGCATTTTACTTAACCAATCAGAGTCAATATAAGTAACAGACAGCAAACAGGACCAATTAACATTTAGAATGCTTAACTCTACCCCAACAAACAGTAAGTAAATGAAAAATTTTAAATGAACATATATCTACAGAACATATTATGAAGAATCCCAGTACCATATACAGTTTTTTATAATGTGTTTTAAAAGATTAGTGATAGAAGAAAGAGTTTGAGACATCTTTTGTTAAAATATGGATTACACATATTAGTAAAACATGGAGGATGTCTTAGCTGTGGTTTTATTGCTGTGAAGAGACAACATGACCAAAGCAGCACTTATAAAGGAAAGCATTTCATTGGAGCTAGCTTACAGTATTAGAGGTTCAGTCAGTTATCATCATGACAGGAAGCATGGCAGTTTACAGGCAAGCATGGTGCTAGAGAAGCCAAGGATTCCATATATTGATCCACAACAGCAGCCCACACTGGGCGTAGCTTGGGTATAGGAAACCTCAAAGCCTACCCACACAGTGACACACTCTGTCCATCAAGTCCACACCTACTCCAACAACACACACCTCTTAGTAGTGCCTGTCCCAATGAGCCCAGCATTCAGACACTTGAGTCGATGGGATCCATACCTATTCAAACCACCACAGAGGAGTATGTGGGATTTGTTTGTTTCCTTTAAGTGCAGTGTATTCACTGTGATGGATTAGTCTGGTTATGCTGTATCAGTCCAGAAAGCATTAACATTCTTGAGTTTATAGCATCTTTGCTTTATAAATATATAAATTTCAATTTCCCAAGTAAATTTTTTCTAAAGCATTCAAAAGAATAAACAAGACCTTGTTCTGAGTTAATAAAGTGTAGTTTTTTGAGGTTCCCTCTCAGCTAGTCTGTCTATTGCTTGATCTATCACGAAGCAGTACCACAGACTTTACAATTAAAATAATACTCTGGAAGGGAAAGTCCAAGACTCAGTTGTGATCAGTATTGCACCCTTTGGAGTCCTTTTTCCTATGTCTTCTCCTAGTCTCCCCTCGGTCTTTAATTGTTCTCTGAATTTCTTTTATAAGAGCATTAGAATTATAGGATTGATTGGACTCCATCTAGTAAGCTCATCTTAATTTTATTGCTTCTCGAAAGACTCCAAATACAGTCACATTCTTTGACAGTGGCAGTTGTGGCTTTGAGTATGGTGTTTGGCTAGGGCAAAATTCACAGCACAAGAGCACAGCAGCCCCTCCAACATCTTGCCCTGGCCTTGCCCTGTAGGTAAATATGAGGCTTCATGAACACCCAGGGCACCACTTGCCTGTAAAGCAGAGTTCCTCTGCATCCCCCGTCCTACTAACAGCACTGATTATTTATTTATTTCATGTTTGCCACTTTCAAGTTTAACCCAGATGGAGGATAGGATTAAAATATATGAATATTTATCAGCTGAAGTCTTGTGGAGTTAAAGTACATTTCTAGGACCTTCTAATACACTCCTCCCTCCCCTTACCCTTTTCAACCCTCCCAATACATTTACATACTTGATTTAAAAACCAAATCTATAATATTTCTCTAGTCCTACTTTTCATAAATTATAAATTCACCATCCTCTCTAGGATGATGTTATTTTGACTTGATTTATCATTAATTACAAGGTCTTGGGACTTTAAGCAAAGCAGTTACATAAATAGAGTGTTGGATCTGTCTAGCAAGTTAATGCTGCACTGGCAGAATTACCTACATGCGTGTTCTTCTAGATTGCCTTGCCTGAGGGACAGTTTTGCTTGGGACTCTTGTAAAAGAAGAAAGTGTTAATAAGATGGCACAAAGCGAGACTGGAGAGGTGGCTGAGAGATACTTGCTGCTCTTGCAGAGAACCCAAGTTCAATTCTTATCATCCACATGGCAGCTTAAAATAATCACCTGGAAATTAAACTTCATTTACAGGTGATTCAACACCCTTACTGGCCTCCAAGGGCACCAGGCATGTACATGATGCTCATATAAACATGCAGGCAAACATCTACAAAAATAACCTTTTCAAAAGATTACATAGATTTTTAAAAACTAGGTCCATAATTCCCTCATTTTAAAATTCAATTTAAACTAATGCATAAATTGGAGGGAAGTACTATTCAGCAATAAGGGAAATAGAGAATTGTTCGTGTAACAGTAACCTCTAGTTTAGCTTCAGAATTGTTTCATAATACCTTAGGAAGAATTTATTTAGGAATCTTTTCATGGGATTATAAAACTTGCTATCATTTCTGTCAATTAGGTACGGTGATGATTATATACGGGAAGTTACGATTTGTAGCAAGGTCATTGGGATCTCTTTTTGACTGGAATAACAGAAAACATCTATCTAGAATATCCACTAATAGATTTCCTTTTGAACTTTGGATTCCCAGGACTCTGTTTAGTCTTATGATAATAGTAACTGTAGTCTTTGATACCCTGAAGAGCCCAGATATTTTGTTATTTAATGAAAGTTACAGTCTCCTGCCTCCTGATAAAGTGTTTCCAGTTGGTTTATGTTTATGAGCAAACAGAAGAACAAAATGAGTACACAGACCCCCATGCCCTTTGCCTGCAGGTATGCTTTTGATTAGCTTCTCTTCTTACTCTCAGCTCGAGCTTCCAGCCATTCTGCCTAATATCTCATGGTTTACCCCACTGATTAAAGTCTATTTCTTAACTCTTTCTTGTCTTCCTTTTCAATTTGTGTATGTGCCATGCCAGACAGATATTCTACTACTGAGATACATCTACAATTGCACTTTCCTTTTAGCATCATCCAAAAAGTAGCAGGGGAGGGAGGACTTGAATCATAAGTACTTATCTCTTAAGTATTACTATGGGGCTGGGTGTGGTAGTGCAGCCTATAATCCCAGCAATTTGGAGGCAGAAGGCAAATGGCTGTCTTTGAGTTCAAGGCCAGCCTGGTCTACATAGTGAGATCCTATCTCATGCAAAACAAAACAACAACAAAAACAGCAACAAAACTGCATTGCAAAAACTCAGTAGAAATAATCAAGGAAGAGGGAAACTCATGCAGTAGTGACTGTGGCCATGTGTGTGACAGGGTAAGGTACTAGGGATTGAAGAATTAGGGGAAATTGTGCTATTTTCTATACTTTGGCCACAGATGTGTTGAAACTATTAGTAATATACTATAACACAGTAAACCATGAAATACAGTAATATTTTTTTTGCTTTTTTTTTTTTAAATAATAGATTCCGAAAGAAAACAAGTGGTAAATGGTGGTTCACACTTTCTTCTTTTAGTCAAGTACAATTTATTCTGGTGTTTTAGCTGTGACCTGCAGTGTCAAAGGAAATTTAGTTTAAAAAGATCTACTCTTTTTGTTAAAAGGGAGAGAGGGAGATGGTTCCTCTTATAAATAAGTATGTACATAAATGCACATATATCAAATAATGAGTACATTAAACTGATGTTATTCAGTTCTTCTGCTTAGTTTCATAGTGAGACTCTTCAAGGTACATTTTGGTGGTGATGGTGTTTTGATAGAAGGTCTCACATAGCCCAAGTTGGCTTGGACCTTGATGTATAGCTGAAGAGACCCTGATTATATGATTCTCCTGCATGTGCATCATTAATGCTGAGATCACAGGCATATGCCTCCATCCCCAGTTTATTTGGTGCTGGGGATCAAACCAAGGATAGTGTACATGCTAAGCAAACATTCTAACTATAACTAATCTCTAAGCCCTTCAAGGTGTAGTTTTCATAGACAAGAATTTCTTATTCAGGCATATAAAACTGATAATTAGTAGGCATGGTCAATGTCAGCAAAACATCTGTAAACAACCTATCCCTCTGTGGGAAGTAGCTAGTGATCTAGTTATTGAGCAAAATAATTATACAAAAAAAAGTCTGTATTCACTTGGAGATGTGTAGATCTACATGACGAGGGGTAAGAAACATTGCAACTCACATTAATAAAGATGCAAGGCAGTTTATGTGTATTTGATGCTTTTGATCAGGTAATCACCTACAGATGGGTAGATACTCCACATAGCTCCACATGACTATTGTTTGAAGTATCTGATTATGGATGGTGCTCCCTTGAATCATATGACTTAGCATCATAGTTTTGTTGTATAAAAGGAATTTGAAGAGTGAGCAATAGAAAACTCTCAAAACTAGTTACTCTTCATAATCAATACTGGGTACAGAAATGGAAATGAGGTGATACAAGATGGACTGTCATGTCTCCATTCTTATATGACTTTGATATTTTTGTCATGTAATTTTTTTATCATGAATACTTTTTGTTTGAAATCCCAAGGCTAAAATTATGCTGAGTATTTTAAAAAATATTTTATGAACCCTTTTCGATAGTTTTAGTTTACCTTTCAAATGTGAAAACATTGCTCTACCCACAGACATGCCTGAGTGCATAGTAATGTTGATTCCTCCTTGTCTGATTTTGACTACTCTTGAAATATGCATTGAGCACATAACTAGCTATTTTTCTTTTTCCGTCAGGATACTCTGAAAGCCCCTTCTCTTCACCTCCCTAAAATTGAAATCATGCATCTTTACAAAAACGTCTTTCTCATTTCTGTATTCCACACTTGCAGGGACACTTTCATACCTGCATAATAAATTATAGCCAAAGCCTTAGGAGTAATTTCTGCCTGCTTCCTCCCCCCATTACTATATTCCATTGGTCATTAAGTAATACTAACTTTCTTCCGTTATCTCTCAAATGTATTCTCTGCTCTCCTTTAAACACCCCACCATAATATTTCATCTGTCATCTTTGCATATGTGGACCATTATTATGGCCTCTTAGCCTTCTGGAATAAAGTCTCTTTTATTGTAATCCATCTTTCCCAGCACAGCCAAGTAAGTCTGCCCCTGAAAACTTGTTCATATTAAGTTAACTTACCAAATACTATTAAAATGTGTTTCTCTTTATTCATAGAATATATCTAGGAATCGTTTTTATGAATTTCAGTACTGCTTAAGAAGAATATTTTCTAGATATTAAATTGTATGCATACCTTATTTTTTAAATATATTCACGACATAAAAAATTTAAATTAATATGTTATATTAAGATTGCTTGAGGTATAACTACTAGATATAGGTGTACATATAAAACAAAAAGTTAACCTATATTTCTATGAGTAATTATCTGGTTTAAAATGTCTGGGTACAAGGTAAAGACAGCCTTAATTGAACTGTAGATTTGTGTGAGAAAATAAAATAAGATGAAGAGCAGTAAAGTATAGATTAAGAATCTAAAGGCATTAGTCTTTGGTATGCTAGTAGACAGCTTTGATAGCTGAAAATGAGTTAAAAATCTATGTGGAGCTTTTTACCTACAAATTAAGAAAGGATTTAGGCCAGATTAGAGATGGCAATTAAAACTTAAGTGCCAGACTTAATCAATTTGAAGAGGTTGCATAAAGACATAAGAGAATATCCATGTAAGGCCTGAAAGCATGCTGGATCAAATCGGCAGCTCTGGTGGATTGGAGTGTGGAAAACTGCTGTGTATAGACACTAGCCCCACAGTGGGTAATGTCCACATCCTGATTCCATGATTCAATTTTTCCGTGCTGGATGATGATAAAATATTAAAATTATTGGTCCTAGTTTTTGTTACCTTCAATTATTCTGGTCCACATAATAGTAGATGTAAGGTATAATATATCAGAACTGAATGTGACTCCAATGAGAAACCAAGTTTTGATGAACTTACATGTCAGATCTGACAGCATTTTAAAATATTCTTTTTAGATCTTCCACCCCCTCCAGTGCCACCACCTGCTATAAAGTCACCCACTGTCCAGTCCAAGGCACAGTTGGAGGTACGACCTGTAATGATGCCAAAACTAACTTCTATAGAAGCAAGAACAGACAGATCATCAGACAGAAAAGGAGGCAGTTACAAGGGCAGAGAAGCACTGGATGGAAGACAAGTCACTGACCTGCGGACAAATCCAAGTGACCCCCGAGAAGCACAGGAACAACAGCATGATGGGAAAGGACGAGGAAACAAGGCAGCAAAGCGAGACCTTCCACCAGCAAAGACACACCTTGGCCAAGGTACTGATCTTCCAGACGGCAGAAAAACACAGAATTCCCTAAGCTTTCAAGACACACGAGTAGGCTTTTTGTAGCTATGGGAAAAGAAGTTTGGTTAAGGCCTTTCGAATAGTGGAGTGGGAACATGCCCAGCTTATTTAATACATTTTATTCCAATGCATGACATCACACAAGCTTCTTTGAACAGATGTCACATGAAATGAATTTTTAAATTTAATTTTATTCTATTATCTCTATTTGATTTTAAGGGAAAACATGATTTCAGTAGACAAGGACAATGTAGAAATCAGGTAAAGGAAGTATATTGAGAAAATGTGCTTCGAGCTTGAAAATAAATGTTTGGTGAGCAACGATTTCTGATTTTTGGACAATAGGGCCAGGGATAAATAGGTAAAGATAACACTAGATAAGTGATTAGATTGGAAAAGCCAAGTTTATGATTAGAAAGAGTTTTGGATTTATTACGGAGGAAATAGGAAGCCATTTTGATGTGGGAGGAGGAAGAGAGGGCAATAGAATACATGTGACATGAAATACAGAAAGGAGGACCACTCGATAGGAAGAAGGGAACCACCCAGAGGCTGGTCAGAGGCAAGTAAGAGTACAATGGAAGAAGAGGGTGAACTTGAGCAAACTATGAGGATATACATGTATAAAAATGCCAGAGTGAATCTTGTTTCTTTGTGTGCTAACTTTAAATTTATTTTTTTAAAGGCTTTTAAGTAAGAAATGATGTAATATGATCTGTGGCTTAGAAAAATTAACTAACAGCTCCAGATAGTGAAAGGGGATACTGAAATATCAGGTGTGGCATTATAGTAATAATCTAGGTATGAAATGTAAAATGAGTTGAAATAACGTAAAGGAAACACACAAATAGCCAATATGAGCATGTCAGATATAGACACAACAATACAATACTGTAAAAGTAACTTTTATTTGCCACAAGTAATTGTCCTCTCCAGGGCTTACTGCCTCAGGCTGCTAACCTAGGCCTAGTCCTTGAAGCTTCTGGCCTCCATACAATCTAATCTAGGCCTAGAGTGTTTTCAGCCTCTGAGACTTACTGTTCAATAAGCTCACCCTTTCTATCTCTTTCTGAACTCTGGCTGGCTGGTTCAACTCAGCTGTCCGGCTCAACTCTCTTCTCCAAGGTGACTGATTCAAACTGACTTCTCTCGGCTTCCGACTAAATTGCTCTGCTTGTCCTCATACTAACTTTGACAATCTGTTCTAATCTTCTGGCTCCTTCTCATTCTCTGACTCGTTTTGTGTTCACTTGTCTCTAGCTTGTTCTCTCTTGTCTCTGTACAACTGTCCAGGTAAAACTGCCTCCTCCCTTTCTCCCTCTGTACTGCTCTCCTAAGTCCTCTTTTTTCTGTCTCTCCTGGTGAGAGTATGCCATCTCCTATCTCTACCTCACTCTGTCAAATCCTCCTCTGATTTGTCACTTTGTCTGCCTCTCAATTAATCTTTATAATTCGGTGCTTCCTTCTACAAACTTTACCTTCATTGTTTGGGATTAAAGGTGTGTACCAAGGGCATTTGTCTGTATTCCAGCCAGAGGGATTAAAGGTGTGTGGTGTGCCTGTACTGATTCCAGCTGGATTACATAAATTTAAGTTTTCAGGTGTCATCCCATGCCACATCAGCCATGTTTCTGGATTAAAATTCCTCTACACTGTACAGCTAATAAAATGCCACAATATAAGTTGAAACAATACACAATACAGTTTAAAAAAAAAAGAAGTTATTTTGATAGTGACCATGAGCTTTATGTATCTGTTGGAACAATTGCATTAGACAAATTAAACAAGAGAAATTCACAGATGTCATCAGGAGTGTATATATATATATGTGTGTGTGTGTGTGTGTGTGTGTGTGTGTGTGTGTGTGTGTGTATTTTTTTATTAACTAAGATGCTCACCATAACATAGACACAAAAAAAAAGTTATTAAGAGTTGAAAAAACTGGGCTAAAAGATTAGGATAAAGGCTCAGAGTAGGAGTACATTTTAGAACAAACAGTGCTGAGGTAATAACTGTATGAATCATAAAGATTAAATGTCAGCAGTGATCTACAGTACATGTTTATGAATCAGTTCTCTGGGAGGCAAAACAGAACATACTTTGTAGCATGTCGATTGCCTCTGTTGTGTGAATATTTCCCAAAGCCTAACAATCTAGCTGCTGACATGAAGTGAGCTAATGTGAAACTAGACAGACATGAGCACAGTAGTTCCTGTGAAACATGTCCCAAGGTGTCATCATTATTCTACAAATGGAGGAGAATCCACATCCTATAAAGTACACTGAAACTGTTCAGCCTAAACACATGCCAATAATGATAGTTAATGTATGAAAAATAATATTCTATTCTCTGCATTTTAACCAGCTGTGGATCTCTGTAAAAGTCTCCATCTCTAAGTGAAAATAAGCATTTTTGATGAGAGTTATATTTAACTGTGAGTATAAGGATACGTATTTCGAACACAGTTAGAAATCACATTAGCTTCAGAGAATCTCAGTAGTGGAGGCCGCTTCTAGGGTCTGTGGCCTGTCCAGCTACAAGTGGTTGGCATACAGTACCAGGCATGAATTCCCTCCCATCAGTCCAATTTAAATTCAATTAAATAGCTGTTGGTTACAGCAAAGATTACACACTTGCATCCTTTGGAGATGTCTTTCTGGGCCAGTTTTGTAATTTGTAAGCATCACACTTACAAATGTAAGACTACCCCAGTTGGTATATCTTCAATGAAAGCCCTACACCAAAATCTGAGGAAATATCACAGAAGATGGTACTGAATTATTATAGTATCCAGTTGACCAGGATGCTTAATGCTAGGTAGTATCCCCAAGACACAAAGGAGAAAAAATATACCCATGACCTTTCAACACTGTGCTTGAAAAAGACCAGCATACAGACACTACTTGTTGACATGCCAACATGGATAGAATAAATTCCATAAGGTCTTACCCCTAAATAAAGAGTTACAGGTAGCCAGTAGCTACAGAGAGAGAATGAATTTTCTCCAAGGATGAGTTTCTACATAAATTCTCCAATCCCAAATGATTGGTCCCAAACACATGTACATATAAACAACAGTAAATGGACTCAGTAGATTGTATATATAACAATGATAATTTGAAAAAAAAGTCATAAATTAGGGAAAGGGACATAAGAGGAGTTGGGGGGTGATGTAGATATGGAATACTTGTATATGAAGTCCTAAAAGTATGTTGTTTTTAAAATAGTATCCTCCAATTAGAAGTAGGTAGATGTAGAGAGCTTACCAACAGGGCCTCAAATTCAGTGTTAGCATCATTCACATGCACACACACACCTAGAAAGAATGGAGATAAGAAACATAAGAGAACTGAAGAAATGACACAGCAATTGAAGCACTTACTCTCAAAGCATAAGGACCTGAGATCAGATCTCCAGAACCTACAGTAAATATTGGGAGGATAATGGCTATCTATCTATAATTCCAGCTTTGGAAAGCAGAGGCAGGAAATTCTCAGAGCAAGCTGGCTAACAAGACTAGCTATCAGTGAGCTGTAGGTTTGACTGAGAGACCCTATCTCAATAAATAAGATGGAAAAGTTACGGAGTATAATTCCAGACATCAATCTCAGGCATCCATGTGAACACACAGACCCATACATATACCCCCACATGCAAATACCATGCACATACACACATTAGAAAGTAGCAAAAGGGAAAAAAATGCTGCATGTCTATGCAACCTATCATAGGCCCCCCAAAAAAAATTTAAATTAAAAAAATAGAAGATGTCACAAGGTGAAAGTTTGATATAGTCTTATGAGAAAAAGGAATTTTTGGAATGTGTTAGCCATGATTAATACTAAGTAAAAGAACTGTTGACTGCAGTAGACACAACAGAAGCCAGACTTTGGAGGACTGAAGAGGGAATGGAAATTTTGAAGGACATATATTTATTAGTAACTTCCATCTTTCTGTGACCAGAATAAGTTGATAAAAAACAACTTATGAGAGGAATGATTTATTTTGGTTAACATTTATAGAGAGCTCATGGCAGGAAGGGTGTGGTGGTAGGAGTGTGATATACAACAGAGAGCAGAACAAGAGCAAATAGAATATCCAAAGATATCCACAGCCGCCTCAGTGAAGTAACTCTACTAACTCAGCCCTTTCTAAAAGGTTCCTCAGCTTCCCAAAATAACACCACCAGTGGGGAAGTTTTCAAACGGAAGCCTGTGAGATATTTCACATTCAAACCAGAGATGATGTGCAGGAATTCTTCTTATAGGTTAGGATGAGAAGGCTTACATGGAGGTTTTCAAGAGAGCCAAACTGGTAGAAATGTTTTGGAATAGGAGTTGACATCATTATATACTGTGGCAAAACCGGCCATCCACAATATCTAAAAAAAAGAAAAGTAAATAAATAAAAAGAAAAGACTTTAAAAGTAAAGAAAAAGCCAGATGGTGGTGGCGGCTCACACTTTAACCTCAGCACTAGGGGATAAGGGCACAGGGGAAACAGAAAGATTTCTGTGAGTTGGAGGTCAACCTTGTCTACAGAGCTATTTCCAGGACAGCGAGAGTTACATAGAGAAACTCTGTCTCAAACAAAAAAACAAAACCAACAAACAAAAAAGTAAAACCAAAGGTAAAAGATTAATGGAGAAAGCAGGAAGGAATGGTGGAGGAATTAACATGGGGAATTTTGAGGTATTTACTGATTTTAGTAGAGTGTGTTTTAGCAAGATTTGTAATCAATCTGTTGCTTTGTGTGTTCACTAACTTCCTTGCAACAAGAAGAGTGGCTCCCCTTTGTTCTGTGACCGAAGTGGGACTCCTACCGCAGACATAGACTCAGACATCAAGTGTAGCTCAAAAGCTGTGTCTTTCACACAGACATCCCCACTGTGTGACCACAGAAGCCTTGCAATGTCAGCTTTGAACACTAATTAGCTTATCTCTGGCCATTATGCCAGAGCTGATCTGACACTCAACTTTTGACTCCTGGCCCTGGGTTCCAAGTAGTGATTCATACACTGAATACCAGGATGTCAGTTATGAACTTCATGTCTGGTCAGAAAGTATGACCACTTTTGTGATCATGAGCAAATTCCAAAGTAGGAGGGGTTCTTTAGGAGAAAATTTCAGAGTTAGAAACATCTTGGTGTGACAGAATCAGAGCAAAGAGGAAAAAGAGTTTAAATCAATCTTCAGAAATTTAATAAGTAGCTGTTACATTATAAAATTACTTCTATCTATAGAATGTAGTTGAAAACCATTAAGCTAGAAATAAGAAAACCTATCCCATGAAATGCATTTAGCAGATCCAGTTGTTATTATACTTTGATTTTCCAGATTTTTGTTTGAACCATAACCCCACGTGTGTATATCATTAAATTATCATTGCTAAGCATTGCTGTAATTTTCACCTTCTTAATTCAATTTACATTTTTTATTTAATGAAAGAGGCAACCTTATTTACATATGTAATGAATGGATATTTTTAATTAAGGAAAGTGCCTTTCTAGACTTGAAGGTCTGATCTTTTGTGCTGACATTTACTTTCATTTGATTTATTTCTACACATATCAAATACTCACCATGCAATATTTACAGTATCAAGACTTCAGATGTCTTTAAGCATCATCGTTGACATCAAGCATCTTGTTGTCACATACACATGTGCTCACACATATACAGAAGAGAGGGGGGAGAGGAAATGTATATATTATAATTCATAGATATCTTAAGATTTTAGGTGTCCATCCCCTCCCTAAGGACATTATCACTGATACTAAGTCCCCCACATAGAACAGACTGTGCCAAGCATGCCTTGAAGACTGGCCAGATACAAATATTTTTAAATCCAGCCTTATTTCCATTATGCTGGGACACTTGCGAGTCCAGAATGAGGACAGTTAGTGTTCTGAGTACTACAGTTTCAGGAAAGATCCAGAGGTCTTTCCTGTAGAAATGACATGTAAACTGAGTATTTGAGACTATGGATAGGTGTAACCAAACTTTTAAATTATTATTTAACACTTATTTATTACTAAATTCACTTATAACAAACACCAACAATTTCTTAACTATTAATCCTATAAATTCCTACAACCCCTTTAACCTATCCACTAAACCTATTGATAATCATAACAACTACTTTCATAACCTTTTAGAATGATACAGTCTCTGGGGCAGGTCCTCAGTCGTCAGGAAACCAGTCTCGGGGGTAGACTCTTTAACGCACTTAGCAGTCCTTTTTCTGGATCTCTCAGACGCAGGTTCGTCAGGGTAAATTGGCTATCGAAGTCTCACTTTAAATAAGGCTTGAGGCTTTCTTCTCTCTGGGAGACCTCAGCCGTCTGTAGGCCACCTTACTTCCTTCGTATCAGCAACTCTGCCGTTCTGCCTCAGTCTTTAAAGCTGGCCACAGTTCCGTTCAGGCCACTGTTCGGACAGGTCAAACCCCTCTAGGCAAAAGCTGAGCCACAGGGTTTGGTCCTTGGCCTTTTGCTGTCTTGCCGAGGCTTTCTCTGCTCACCAGCTTCCTTCTGCCTCAGGGAGATCTGGCCATTGGTCTACCAGAACTTTCTCCAGCAGGACTCTCGGAGCTCTCTCATATCGGGGCCCTTAGCACACAGCTCTCTGGCGTCATCCATTTGTCCTTAAATAGGATCACTCCTTGTTCCACCTGCTTCAGCTTAATTTGGGCTCTGCCCACTTAGCAGTTGAAAACAATGCCAGGTCATAAAGTCTTTCCTTGTTTCACCTGGCTTCAACCTTGTTTTTCAGTCCAAAGAGACTCCCCTCATTTCACCTGACTTCATCCATAAGCTGATAAGCTAATTGCTCACAGCAGTTGATCTTCATGCCCCGAATTAAGAGACTGTATCAGAAACTTAGGTATTCACTAAATCTAACTTATATTAACCTATCAGCCCCTACAGATAGGCTTGATATGAGGCAAAGAAGTAGACTGGTCAAGATTCAAAGTCAACATCTATGTATGGTACATTGAGAAGCATATAAGAAATTGGAAAAAAACTCGACTAGGTCATAGATAGGCAGGGATGGCCTAGAGTGGTGACTCACACGTTTAAACCCAGCTCCTGGGAGGCAGAGGCATGGTCCATAGAACTAACTCCAGAACAGATGGGGCTACACACAGAAACTCTGTCTCAACACCCCCTTCCAAAAGAAAAAAAAAAAGATTTACATCTTTTGAGGGGTAAGGTCTAGAGATAAATGAAGGGTTGTTTACTTCTACAGAGTCATACCTGTAATTTCTTGTGTGTCACAGCCAATCTCAGAAGAAGGGTATCTTGCAATCGGTGCTCAGCATATTGAATTTAAAGAAGCATAATTGAGCTGGCTGTCACAGCTACAGAAGGAGAGCGATTCAGGACATAGTTCATGAAAATTGTAGTTCAAGTCACTTTTCTTTTTGCTCAAAGCTATTTATTGGTGATCTATTATATGGCAGTCTGGGAATATATCAACACATAAAATAGACAAAATTATATTCTTGAGATGTTATATCCTATAAGAACGCATGAAATTGCCATTAAGTTGTGAAAAAATGCAAATGTGTATGTGTGTGTATTTTGTGTGTATGCAGCTTTGGAAACAAAGGCAAAAATATTAAGACATTGACATGTAAGAGGCACGCTTTCATACTTACATATAAAACACACCTTGAGAAGGTGGATAAGGAAGGAACGGGTACTGAAAAGTAAGACAACAATAATATTGCAGTTGAGTTAGAACAGTGTGAAGTCTTGAGATTTAAGGTCTGAAATGTGGTTAACCCTATCACCTTGCTCACTTTTATAGTGGAAATGTAGACTTCATGATTAGATTCCAACAGGATACAGAGTGAATGGAGGTAACAACAACAAATTTTGAGCCAATTCGCCTTTTGTCTTGGTTTGGTTTTGGTTTTGGTTTTTGAAGACAGAGCTTCTCTGTGTGTAGTCCTGGCTGGAGACGAGGCTGGTCTCGAATGCACAGAGATCTGCCTGTCTCTGCTTTCCCAGTGCTGGAGTTAAAGGCATGTGCCACCACAGCCCAGCCTGATTCGGCTTTTAAGAAGATTGGCTGATTAGCAAGGAAAGAAAGGGCACATTGATTGCTGAGGAGAGTAAGCTTAGGACAAAGTTCTCAACCAGAGAGATTTTTAACATATTGTAGTTTGACAAAGTAAAAAGTCAACAGCAAGAAACGGGTTTAAGAAGATACGCTTGAGAAGAGACTACATATGAAAAGAAAACTCAAAACAGTCAGAACAGTGAATTGAAGTCGTGATGAAAAGAACAAGGAACTATTGATGACTGTGACTGCTTTCCTAAGTGAGTGATTCCTGTGTCACAGGAAGAGGCTGCTTTCTTTCAAGGATGAAGGAGCAATTTTTTAAATTTATTTTTTATTTCTTCAAGTTACTCCCTCCTCCAGCTCCACCCTCGCACCCTCTTCCCTTTTTTTGAAGTTTAAGTTATATCTTTTTATATCTTTTTCCTCCCAACAGCTCCCCCTTTCAGTACAACAAATGGTTCTTTCTCTTATAACAATAAACACAATACAAAACAACAGAGATAAATAGGCCACAATTATGAGAGTTATATGGCTTAGCATACATTCCCAATGTCTACTCCATATGTATTTGGCACCTGACTTTAACATTCTACTATCTAACCATCTCCATGAGTTTAAAGTTCTATATCTAACTCAGCATTCATACTAATTTGCATCACAATTTTAAAAACATCTTCTTAGATCCAGAACACCCTCTTGATTCCTAAGCAACTCAAAGTTTAACTATGAGTTAAACTAGCTATCTATTGTTCAACCACCTCAGAGACCTGAGAGGGATAAATATATCTGATTATATAGGAAGTGCAGGGCCTGCAGCTTCCAAAACTAAGAAATGACATACCAGTGGCAATTTTTAAGAACTGACACTGGGGAGCTAGAAGAGGGGCTTGATTCTCACCTTATCTTCTGCTGGAGAGAACATCAGTGGCCTCAGCAGAAAGCAAGATTCACTCAGGCAGTGTGGATAGTAAAGGAATACAAGAAGTGTTGGGCACTGGCAGGGCAGGGGAGAATACCTAGAAGAGATTCTTTTTTGTGGATTCATGTGCAGAATGTAGACAGGTTATGGAGGAAAAGTTACATGATTCAGCGTTTGTAAACTTAAAGTTGTAAGAAGATAGAAATTCAGGAAATACTTATTTGCTACTGTGCTGTTTTAGTTATTTTTCTATTGCTGTGAAGAGACATCATAACTAAGGCAACTAATAGGAGAAATAATTTACTGGGGGCCATCATGGTAAGGAGCATGGCAGTAGGCAGGTTTTTAAAAGTCACTCCCACATAGTGCTTGTCGTGTTTGTACTTGTGTCTCAGAATCACAGGTGCTTGCTGTCTTAGTTAGGGTTTCTATCGCTATGAAGTGATACCATGACCATGACAACTGTTGTAAAGGAAAACATTTCATTGGGGCTAGATTACAGTTTCAGAGGTTCAGTCCATTATTGTCATGGCAAGGAGCATGGTGCATGCAGGCGGATATGGCCCTGGAGAAGGAGCTGAGAGTTCTACATCTTGATCTGTACGCAGCAGGAGATAATGTTCCACACTGAGCGTAGCTTTAGCATAGGACACCTCAAAGCTTGCCCCCACAGTGACACATTTTCCCCAACAAGACCACACCTACTCCAACAAGGACACATCTACTAGTGCTGTTCCCTAAGGGCCAAGCATTCAAACACATGAGTCTGTGGGGGCCATACCTATTCAAACCATCACACTTGTCCATTGTGGATTACACATAGACAGGAGTGACTAGTTATAAAATGAAAGTGTTCTATCTTGTTCATATAATCTCATTGTATTTCTTTACACAGAGGATATTCTACCGTACTGTAGACCTACTTTCCCTACATCAAACAACCCCAGAGATCCCAGTTCCTCAAGCTCAATGTCATCAAGAGGCTCAGGAAGCCGACAAAGAGAACAAGCAAATGTAGGTCGAAGAAATATGGCAGAAATGCAAGTACTTGGGGGATATGAAAGAGATGAGAATAATGAAGAATTAGAGGTATGCACACTCTTCCCCAAGTTTTAAAAATGCTAGGCTGTAGCTATGATGTCAGCCCTTGAAGTTATGAATGTCTATAATCATACCAACATGTAACCCTTTTACCACAAACTTTCTGTATCCTAATCTCTGTGATGTTGGTACCTGAAATTCCAAGAATTTAATTTTTTTCCTAGAATCCATTCATAATTTTAAGTGTTAACCATGATGTTCCTGGAAACCTAAAATTCATATTCTCTCATATATTTTCAGATATAAAACTTGTCTGACAGAACACAAGTTGGGAAATAAATTGGTCTAACATGTTATAATTCGTAGTTTTATATGAAACCTCAATGAGGTGAAAGCTACTATGATGTGTGTGGTTAGTCTCTATTATCTGTCATCAAACTTAATTTGACTGACTTTCCAGCTCTCTTATATTTTCAGTGTTCTGGAAAGGAGCCTGGCCAGAAGAGGAGTTCTTTCTAAGTCAAATAAATGTCTCTTGCCTTCTTGTAGTCTAAGAATATTTATAGGATATAGTTGGTAGCCATATTTAAAAGTTCCTCCCCTTAAAAAGTAGTATGTTTTCTCTACTTAGTAACCAGTAACTCAATGAAAAAATTGTTTTTTTACAAATATATTTAATCTCAAGTACATGTTAAATGATTTTGAGAGTCTTACTTGTAGAGATAATTAATTAACCTCTTTAACAGTATGTATATTATTGTTAATTGATTGGCAGCTATTAATCCTTAACCAGCCATTATAAATGACCATACAGACATCACATGGATTTTAACAAGCTTTGTCCTGGACTGAGTAATCTTAGCCCTATTAAGCTAGCTCTTAATTCAATTCCATAAATATGACCCCACATATACATACGTCCCTTTGGACTTCTGTTCTGCATTCTAGGCCAATGTTCCAGGCCACCTGTAATGATGTTCTTTTCTCTAACCCATGGCATGCGTCCTCCTTCCTGCTCTTTGCTGCTTGTCCTGGAGGCTTCTCTTGAGGCTGCTTCCATGTCTCCCAGTGGAAGGAACTAATCTGTGTAAAGCATAGGATTCCTGTTCTAATCTCAGGAAGTCCCAGCTTCCTATACTTTTTCTGCCCAGCTAATTGGCCATAAGTGTCTTTTATTAACCAATCAAGAGAATGCCTCAGAAGGGGCGGTAACCAGATCTCAGCATTGAAATCAGCCTATCAGAAGCAATGCTATTAGACCTTCCCCCAACATCTCCCCCTTTAAGTCTAACAAAAGGCTCCTTTTCTTATAACAATACAACAATAAATACAATACTGTAAAAATAAATACAATAAAAACAATACAATGAAAGGTAGAAGGTGTGACATACATTCTCAATGTCCAGTCCATATGTATTTGACTAGTCAACTAGGAAATATATTTTATTGCATATCTCTCTTGATGAGTTTAAGGATCTATACCTAATTCAACTTCAATCCTAACTTACAATCATCTTAACCTTAAAACATCCTTTTAATTCCTAGATGGCTTAAAACTTATTGTGAGGCTATAACTGTATAGTCTTCAATCACATCAGAAACCTGAGAAGGATAAATATATCTGAATAGGTAGGAAATGTAGAGCAAGCAACTTCCAAAACTATGAAATGACAGACAACTGGCTGCATAGACAGTCCCCAGTTTCCATAACACTGGAGCATCATGTTCAGCCTTCTGGCCAAGCATATCTCACAGACTTAGTTTTAGAGCAGGAAATAAGATTTGCCCATTCTTTCTTTGCAGAATCAGGCCACTGATTTACCTGCATTGAAGCTTTGGTCCATCTTTGGACTGAATAATCTGTTGAGAGAGCAAGGGCGTTTCTGCCCAGTAAGAATTATCTCCTGATGGATATTGTTTGATGCTCATTGTCTCCTTCCAAGTCCAATGGGAACTGCCAGTAGCTGACAGTCTCATGTCAAAGAATTTTTAAAATAATAAAAAAAAAGTCTTTAAATGCCATATTCTACAGATCTCTTAATTATCCTAATAAAATCACAAGTTTGAGTGACTTTCAACTTGCATTTCTTAATTATCCTAAACAGTTTGTGATAGTTGCTGTCAAAAGGACTAGAACTTCACATTGCTATTTTAAGAATTACATAGGTACAATACCTAACCAAAAATATAGCCTTAATTTTGTATCAATATACAAAGATCTATGAGTAGATTCAATAATCTACCCCTTTCCCCATCATTCTCATTTGTTTAAAACCTAAATTTTGTATTGATAATAAGGATCTATAGGAGTAGATTCAATAAAAAAAATCTATCCTTTTATTTTATCAATTCTATATTATATATCCATATTCCCCCTCTTTTTTCTTTTCAAGTCTTCTCCCCCTATATAAGAGAGAAAGAAGAATAAAGAAAAAGAGAGAAATCCCTGAGCCGAACCTCCTATACCTTGCTAAACAAGGCCACATAACAGTTTGTAACCATTCCCCCTAAACAACATCTATAACTCATCAAATGACCAAAGAATCATCTACCCCACTTTTTGGGAATGGGACGTCACTCTCTTAAAACTGCTTCTTGCTGAATTGGGACACAGAAAACCTGTTTGGGGGTCCCAAAATTGGAAAAATGGTTAAGCAAGTTAATTGTAACATTTGTTGTCTAGTTTCTATGTGCTCAGCAATTTGAATGTTCTGAGCAGTTTGTAGTCCGAAGCTAGTTTACAGCTTTATTGAAGTCCTGGCTGGAACAGTCTGTGAGGCTGGGTCATCTCAGCAAGCTGTTATGAACTTGTTCTGGATGCAGGTTTTTGAGGAAACAGCTATTGAGGGAGGCTAGGAGGCTGGATTATCTGAGTTACTTGTCTTCTCTTGCTTGGTGTCTGATCTCTTTTTCTTCAAAGTTTCGAGTTGGTTAGTGGTCTCCGGACTTCTTAGTTGGAAGCTTTTATTCTTGTGGAAAGATAAGAACAGAAACCTGTCCTAAACCTGGCTCTAGGGTATTCTTTTTTGTAATGTAATATCTTTACTAGGGCAAATTGTGTTTTGGAAATAGAAAAAAATTTTCTTTCTTTCAAAAGAAACCTTGAAAATTTGAAACTAAATATATCTTTAAGTGTATATAAAATATACTAATCTTGACTTTCTATCAATATTTATTAGTATAACAAAATAATCTTAAGTTTTTAATAATAATAGAGACAAAGAATAGAGTGAGGAAAGAAGAAAATCCCTGAATCCAATCCTTATTTTTTCACAACACATTAACTCTGGGTGCTTACATTGATTAACAGAATGTATTTCTTTCTCTCTTTCCTTCCCCCCCCCCCCCCGCCAGACAAGATTTCTCTGTGTATCCTTGTCCTGGACTCACTTTGTAGACCAGGCTATCCTTAAACTCAAAGAGATCAGCCTATCTCTGCCTCCCAAGTGCTGAGATTAAAGGCGTGCACCACCACACCCAGCGATTAACACATCTCTTTTAAGAGCAAAATGCCTCTTGAAACCAGTTCTCCAGTGGGAGCCCCATACCTAAGGAGACTGGCTTATGACCCCTTTCTCTTTACATAATTTTAAGATTATGTGTATTTATCCATTAAATCAGTAAGAACATTATTAAACTTAACATCAAGGGAAAATATGTGTCATTTTTTAATTCTAAACTGTCTTTAGTTAGCAGCCTTATCTTATCAGCAGGGTTCCTGCCCTGCCTTCATTGTTTAAACTAGGCTGGTCTAGAATTCAGAGATCTACCTGTTTCTTCCTCTAAGTGTGATGGGATTAGGGGCAAATGCCAGTATCACCCTGCTCAAATATTTCACTTAAATACCAGATATTAGTAACTCTGTAAGCCAGAGAGCAACTTTGAACTGTAGTGACAACTGGAAATCTGCTCAAAATCTTCAAAAATCTTATTTTTTAGCAATGCCAAACCAGAAAAATATCCTTTCTACCTCTCAATATAGGAAAATCAAAATATAAGATGAAAATGTTAGGGAATGATGTATAACTGCATACCATATATATCTGATTTTTAGACTTTGTGGTTTGAAATAAGAAAAAACTTTTCTCCCACAAATGCTGTAAGACTATTAGTTTTTCAGGTTAATTTCTTGCTTTTTAAATAGCAAAACTTGGGGCTGGAGAGATGGCTCAGTGGTTAAGAGCACTGGCTGTTCTTCCAAAGGCCCGGGTTCAAATCCCAACACCCACCAAGCAATTCACAACTGTCTTTAATTGTTGGGCATGGTGGTGCACACCTTTAATCTTAGCACTGGGGACAGGTGTTTCTCTTCGATTTCAAGGCCAGCCTGGTCTACAAAGTGAGTCCAGGACAGTCAAGGATACACAAAGAAACCCTGTCTCGAAAAACCTAAATAAATAAACAAACAAACAAACAAACAAACAGACAAATAAATAAATAAATAAATAAAAAGTAGAACTTGGGGTAGGTTGAGGTTAAAAGATCCTTGCCATTAAATCCAGTATTTTAAAATGAGATGCAAAATTAAAATGATATGGTGGCGCTGAGAGGAAGAGGAAACTTAGAGCATGTCCCCTTACTCAGAGCCCCATACCCCAAACTGTGACATCCAGGTATGTTACAGAACAATGTGGTACTTGTTTGAGCATGGTTGGATTTGCTGTAAAAACCAACTAAAGTTGAGAAATGAATTAGTTGTGATGAACATGTTCCAATGCATGCCAACAAATGAGTGAAGAAAGCAGTCAATGAATATAAATAAATGTATGACAGTTATCTTTGGATTTGTTTTAAATTGAACAAAAACTCATCTCTTATAGGAAACTGAAAGCTGAAGACAACCAGAGAGGCTTATGATACTAATGTGAAAACCATTGCTCAAGATGCCTCACGTCTAATCCCACAAAATGCCAGATGAAATGTTCAGTGCAATCAGAATGTACAAATTGTCATTTTCATTCCTCCTATTGGGATAACATTTTTTAAAAAATTCCTCGGATTTTTATTGTTGCTGATTGATTGCCTAAACCTTGATGAATCTCCCTCTTCCCCCTTGCTGTTGCAACCGTTACACTTGACTTCCAGCAACGGAAGTGTCTTAACTGCTTGCTTGAGCCATCAGCCAGCAAGAAAGAACAAACCAATTATTTTGCATTTTGCTCCTGAGATATGGCATTGCACTGCTCATATATATCAAGCTAATTTATAACAAAATATTGATCAAAGATACAAAGGTGATGAATCAACCTTATGCCAAGGGCTCTCAGAGTATAATAGTTCTATGACCAACTGCTAATGCCAATTAAAACATACTTCATTTTATATGATTTTAAAGTCAGTCCTTCATACCACCCTTTGCTGGGATAAACTAAAAGTACGTCAAATACAGAACTACAGATAATTTGAATGGGGTAGAAGCATTGTAAATATATACTCTTTGAAACTCCTGGTGGTACTTTATTTTGTCTTCATTTCAATCATTGAAATATATTCTTGAAAATGTCCTTTTGGATAAGTAGGGCTAAGCCAGTTGGACCTCTGGTTGTCTAGTCATTGTCAGAAGTAAACCTCATAAAAAAAATCTTGTTCTATTTTTCAATCAAAAAGCAACTACAAATGCATATTACAAGCAAGTGGATGTTTTAAATGACCAATTGAGTAAGGACATCCCTATCTTAACTGGCCTAAATTTCTTCTGGTAGTGTTGGTTCAACTTTCAGAAGTGCCACTTAAGGAAGTTTGTTTGATTTTTTGTTGTTGTTCTTGTTCTTGTTTTTGTAATGCACTGTTTTTAATCTTTTTTTTTTTTGGTTTTAAAAGCACAATCACTAAACTTTATTTGTAAACCATTGTAACTATTAACCTTTTTTGTCTTTTTGAAGAAACTGTTGAGAAGTGTTTTTAACCTGTTTTGTTAATTCTCTGTGTTTGTATTTGCAATATTTGAATGATGACAGCTGGTGAAGTCATGTACAGACTTTATTGTGGGCTGTGAACCAAATGGTTCTAATTTTTCCTGAACTTAAAGAAAAAAAAAAGAAGTTTTAAGTTTGTTGTGGCCAATGTTGAATCTTATAAAATTTCCTTAGGAGCTCATGAGAGGCATTCCTACTTAGAATTGCCAAGTGATGCTTTCTGAATGTAGATTCCTATGATTTTTTGACATTATATGAATTATGTTGACTTTTTAATTGGTGCTATTTGAAGAAAACAAAATGAACCTTAGTCATACATAGGTGTCAGGCCTGACCCCACAAATCCAATCAAAATTGAACCACAAAACAAAACAAAAAAAGCTGGTATTCACCAAAAACTAAGTGTGTTCATTTAGATAATTTGAAAAAGTCCCATAGAAAGGGTGCGCAGTACTAAGGGAACAATTCATGTGATTAATGTTTTCATTATGTTCATGTAAGAAACCTCTTATTTTTAGCCATAATTTTGCATACTGAAAATTCAATAATCAGAAAAGTAATTTTGTCACATTATTTATTAAAAATGTTCTCAAATACATCATTCTTTCTTGTGTTGATTTTTTTTCATTGTGTGATTATCAGATTTATTCCATTAAGTCACAAAGTTGTTTTGTCTTAACATTTCACTGCTATGTTATAAAAAAGAATAAAAGTTCTCAATTTGTTTATTAAGCATTCAGGTTCTACTTAGAACCAAAAAATTTAATTTCAGTTTTGTGAAATAAGTGGAAGGTGACTCAAGTTGAAGTTGGCTATGTGATCAGAGACTAACTCTGAAGGGCATGTTATTTTTATGTGTGTGTGGATCTAAATCTTAGTTACCCTATTTCTAAAATAATCAGGACTCTGCTACAATAAACCTCATCTGTAAAGTGTGAACCACCTATATGTTCTGTTAGTATCAAAGTTTATGAATACCATTGCTTGTCAGTAAATACCTGCTTCTTAGTTTCAGATCCATGTTAAAATTTGGAATATCAATTTTATACCAGGTTGCACATTATTATCAATTAAATCACCATATTAAAAAATTTCACTTGGATGGATGAGATGGGTACCATGTCTTGGAAATGTCAAGATCCACAGAATATACTGGAGTTTAGACCCCCGACACGAACCCTGTGACATATATATATTTTTTCTTTTACCTAAATTTTTGTGTTTTCCAGAATTTGAAATGCTAATGGAACAATGGAGGTTTAATTTGGAATGCAACTTTATAAAAATGAAGTAATTGTCAACATCTATTTAATAAATGATCAGACCCACAGGTCAAGGAGCTAGTTTCTAAGGTGTTTTTTTAAAAAGCAAAACACTGGAGAGACATATGTAGTAGACTGATTTTTCTCTTTTTCTAGGTGGGTAAACCACAAATAAGCCATTGTCTCTCTTTTATATGACATGCTACAGTTCACATACAAAATCTGTACATTTGAGGGCCTGGATTTAAATTCTAATTTTGTCATGGCTGTGTTTCCTTGGACATGTTACTTAACCTCTAAGTCTCAGGTATGCCATCTGTAAATTCAATAATACCTACCTCATGGAGCTATTGTCATGATTTAGTGAGTTAATGTATCTGGTATGGACTCTGTAAACTCCACAAACAGTATAAGAAATTGTTATATTTATGGATTGAAATTCATGGCACATGAAATCCCCATTTTTCATATCTGATTTGTTCCTAAAATTTGCATGAAAGTACAGGAATAGGTGTGGTGTAAGGATGAGGATGCTTCCAATTCTGGTAAGTAGAATTCACTGTGAAATACCTGTTCATGGAATAAATGCTTGGTGGTATTGTTTGTTTCTTTTCTTTTGAATGCAAGGGCAGCAAATGAGTTCGTGGAATTTTATTTCTGATATTTTCTTCACACAGTCCGTAATACCGACATGTCACTTGAGTTTCAATAAATGGATTTAGTGTCTACTGGGGGCTGCTGTTGTACATTGTAGCAAAAAATACAGTCTTGGATTGTGCTGGACTACCTGGATGTGTGTGTGAGTGAACATCTGTTCATCCGTCTACCACAGATAGCACAACAGCTCAATGAAGTTTCACCATAAAAGTACAATTTAGTGAACTGAGTAGTTTTGGGGGGTATGGGGGGTTACTTATAGAAATATGGGTGACTCAAATACAGCTACATCACCAGAAAGTCCACCACACCATGGGCAATGACTCAAAAAAGCTGCCTTCCTTGAATTGCCTATACATCTTTGGCAGCTGTCCCAGTGGCCTATCCCCAGCAATTATTTTCTGTGTGTATATCCTTAGAGAAAGACCCTGTTAATCTTGTAGTCATCATAAGCTCAATTGTGAACCTCTCTCTTCATTCCAAAATGAAAGTTTCAATCTAAATGAAGGAGCTATACAACATAGTCCCAAGTGAGTTGGGTCATCTCTGGTTCTCTTGATAATTTTAAATGTGGGCTAGATTTTTTTTTTCCTTCCTTCTCCACAGAATGGCATCTAAATCCCAGAGGCTGACTCCATGTGAGGAAAACTTGGGGTATCAAGATGCAAGAGTCTTGGACAGGACTGTTATCAAATTGTCAATGGTCTGCATTTGTCAATTCCTTTTTGTTTGTTTGGTTGGTTGGTTGGTTAGTTGGTTTTTTTGTTTATTTGTTTTGATTTTCTTTTTCGAGACGGTTTCTCTGTGTAGCCCTGGCTGTCCTGGAACTCACTCTGTAGAGCAGACTGGCCTCAAACTCACAATGATCTGCTGTGGGTTAAAGGAATGTGCCACCACCACCCGGCTTCTTGACTTTTTTTCATCTGTCAACTCTTCATCTACATCCTCCATGCCCCCTTATCCATTAAACCTCCCTGATACGTGTGATTACATTGAAGGAGAGTGGGTGTGAGGAGATGACACTAGGGTTCCTTTGCTCTTTTGTACGTGTTTGGGATCTGGAGAAACCTGACGTTTGGGGGTTTTTCTGTGGCCCCAAAGACTTCAGAAATCTTCAGGACCTTACCTGATACCACTGACTCGTGAACCAGTTGCCCCTTGTGAGATAGATATTTGTAGAAGAAGATGAAAGACTATTGCACTTCAAAAAAGGGAAAGCTAATAATCTAAAAAGAATTTGAAAACTACTACTCCACAAAATAAGTATGAGTTTCATTGTAGTATATCTGAGGCAAGAATGGATCTTACAACCTTCAGTGTATTGCCATCACTTTCAGTAACCATTATGAGGCCGTTTTTGATGTTTGCTGTTAAGAACAACTTATACAAAGAGAGAGTAAGCATGTGTCAAACTTTTATTTGTCTCACTAATAAGAGAAGCAGCAGGAAGATGGAGCAGTTAAAGAGCACTAGGAAAATTCAATATGATTGCTAGGTTAGTTACCTTTATATGAAACAGTACAAGCATGACATTAATGTCTGAACTGAGTATTTGATGTTAACCCCTATGTTTTTCTTTTGGATAAGTTATCACAAACTTTAAAAAGTGCACAAGTCTCATGCCTTCATTATTTATAAATTATCACAGAAAAAAAGATACATGCAGAACTTACAATTACCCAAGAGAATCAGGTAAGGATCGAAAAGTGATTTGATTTGAATGGTGTTTCCCCGCAGAACTTGAGACAAAGACTTGAATGTAAGGGGTTTATTTGGGACTTAACCCCAGAAAAAGAGAATGAGAGAGCAAGGTGATTAAAAGTAGGAAGGTCAATATAAGTCCTTTAAAGTGGGTGAAGTTGGCTTGGGAGACACCCTTGCTCTTCATTGAAGCTTACAGAATCTTCTCTTGAAGGATATGAATCTGAACACTCTGTTTGTTCTTATGCCTCAATGATACAGATGACTGTCAGAGCCAGGCATTTAACTCCTGAGCACTGGTGATCAGAACACATGGGAAGAGAAAATCACCCATGTGACAGGTGTTTGAAATGGGAAAGTGCCAAAAGGAGAAGGGTTACAGTGAACTCCAAACAGCACCTACCTACTGTGAGCAGGATTATTGGAAAGTATTTGAGCATGGTATTTAAAAAACAGTCAAGCAATCATCACTTTATCCTTTGCTTTTTAAAATAAAATTTAGGTACAATACCTTAAAAAGAGTTACCCTTAATTTTGTATCAATATACAAAAATCAATACAATCTTAATTTTGCATCAATATACAAAGATTAATACCAATTTAGCCAAATATAATCTTAATTTTGTATCAATATACAAAGGTATAAGGGCATATTCAATAATCTGTCCTTTTTCTTGATCATTCCTATATTGTCTATGTCCCATTTTTTCTCAAGTCTGTTCACCCCTACATAGGAAAGAAAAACCTCCAAAACCTATTTAACAAGACCATTTAACAGCTTGTAATCTCTCCACCTAAATAACAAGATTATCTATAACCCATCAAATGACCAAAGGGTGGGGGGGGACACCCACCCCACCTTCTGGAGATGGGACATCACTCTCTTAAAATGACTTCCTGTGATTTGGGACATAGTAAACCTATTTGGAGCCCCAATAAGAATGGAAAAAATGGTTAAAAATGTTAATAGAATCATTTGATGTTCAGTCATTTTGTGCTTAGCTATTTAAATGTCCTAAGAAGTTTGTAGACAGAAGCTGAACTTCGGGGCTTTACTGAAGTTCTGGCTGGAACAGTCTGTGGAGCTGAACAATCTTAGCAATTTTGAGTTGTGGTTGTAGACTTTTGAGGAAACAGCTATTGAGGAAGTCTGCAAGGCTGGATTGTCTGGGCTACTCGTCTTCTTTGGTGTCTGATCTATTTTCTTCTGAGGTTTCAGTTGTCCAGTTGTCCCTGGATTCCTTAGATGGATGCTTTAAATCTCCTGGAAAGATAAGAACAGAGCCCTGCCTTAATCCTAACTCTGGGACACTACCTTTTTTTTTTGGGGGGGGGGGATCAGGTAATATTTTTCCTGGAGCAAATTTTCTATTTAGACCTTGCTTTGTGTCAGGCTGACCTTGAACTTTGAGATCTGCAGGTTTCTGACTCTAGTGTGTTAGAATTAAGGGTGTATCCTTCTCAAATGATGGGATTAAGGGTGTGTACCATCACCACCCTGTTCCTTGTAACTCTAGAATTTATAAGACAACTAACTCTATAGTTATCCTCCTGTCTGCTGGGGTTCTAATACAATATCTCATGTTGTGGTTACCCCACAACCACAAAATTATTTTTGTTGCTATTTCATAGCTGTGATTTTGCTACTCTTATGAACTGTAATGTAAATATCTGTGTTTTCCATTGATCTTGGTGAATCCCTGTGAAAGAGTCATTTGACCCCAAAGGGGTCTCAACCCACAGGTTGAGAACTACTGGAATTTGCCCTAGGGGTGCTGCCATTTAAACCCCTAGTGCAAGAGGAAGCTCTTAACCTTCATATGACTTCTGAACTGAGAGGGGCCAATATTTAGGGACTCCCCACTCCAGAGGAGTGGGATGGGAGGTAGAGGGAGGAGAAGGTGGGAGGGTGCAACTGGGAGGGGTGGGAAAAGGGCACTGTGATGGAGATGTAACTTGAAGTAATAAATAAAAAAAGAAGAAGAAGAAGAAGAAGAAAGAAAGAGAGAGAACTACTGGAATAGATTGTTACTGTGACTGGAACTGCAGAAATGTTCGTCCTGGCTGCCAAGCTGTAACAACTAAAGAGAAGAATCATAGTTTTAACTCAGCCCATTTAAACCTGAGTTTTAAATTGAATGAGTCTTAACTATTACTATACCTTATCTTTTTCATAATTCAGTAATTCAGATAATATGTTCTCCATGTTATCTACCTATGCCTTATGGAGTTATGGAAGAGAAAAACAGGCCACAAGTAAGAAGCCAGAAAGTAAAAGAACCTCTCCCCCATTCTCTATCAATAAGCCCCTGCCTGTTTTGAGCCTGGCCCAGTGACTTGTAGTGTCCTGTAGTAAAAAAAATAAACACTAACTTCTAATGCCTCACACCAAATGGCCAACGTCAGTAAGGACAATGGTCTTACTGAGGACAATTGCTCACATCTTGTCTATCTAAATAGAAATCTGCAAATGACCGTGAAGACAGTGCAAGTAACTAACATCTCTTCTTAATTTAATTTTGAGTTTATAATTACATTTCTCTCTTTAGTACATTTCTCTGTTTCCTTCCCTCCCTCCCTCCCTCCCTCCAGGCCCTCCGAAAGACCCCTCTAAGTCTCCTTCAAATTCATGGCCTTTTAAAAAACTAATCATTATTGCATATATATATATATATATATATATATATATATATACACACTTAGGAATATATTCCTTGATGTTACCTGTTAGTTCATGTATTCTTTCTCTGAAAACTCACCCATTATATTTCTTTCTATGCTGTCTATTCTTTTTTTGTGTGTGTGTGACTCTTTTTTTCCTTTATTTTTTATTTCTTCAAGTTACATCTCAATCGCAGTCCCCTCCCTATTCCCCCCTCCAGTCCCACCCTCCCACCCTCAACCCCCCATCCTCTTCCCTTTTTTTTTTTTGAAGTTTAAGGTATATCTTATTTCCCCCTATAGTTTCCCCTTTCAGTACAACAAATGGCTCTTTCTCTTATAATAATAATTACAATACAAAAAACCAGAGGTAATTAGGCCACAGTTATGAAGGTTATATGGCTTAGCGTACATTCCCAATGTCCAGTCCATATGTATTTGGCACCTGACTTTAACATTCTACTATCTAACCATCTCCATGAGTTTAAAGGTCTATATCTAACTCAACATTCATACTAACTTGCAACACAATTTTAAAAGCATCTTCTTAGGTCTATAACACTCTCTTGACTCCTAAACAACTCAAAATTTAAATATGAAACTCTAGCTATCTGTTCTTCAACCACCTCAGAGACCTGAGAGGGATAAATATATCTGATTTTATAGGAAGTACAGGGCCTGCATATGCTGTCTATTCTTATTAAAACTTCTATATTAATTTTTGCCTGATAGATATTTTTATCCTCCTACCTTGTACTTGTTGATTAGGAATAACTGCCTGACAGTTATTCATAAATCATCTTTAAAATATCTCAAAAATTCCCTTTTCATCTCTAGGAAATTGTGTGTATCGTTTTGGCAGGAAGGCAATAAAAAATGAAGTTAATGGATTTTTCCTGTAAGTTTTTGTTTTCAAAGTAATAATGCAAAATGATGTAATAGTTTGGTACAGACATGAAGAATAAATGTTTTTGGAATAGCTACCTTGGGGGAACACCACAAGAATTGAATTGTGAATAAATAAATTACTGAAAAAAAATGAGTCGTTCGTTATGTGCCTAATGTGATTGCATATACAATCATATTGAATTTGGGCCAAAATTTGTATGAAATATATAGTCTCAATTGCTCTTGAAAAACAAGGAAACCAATATTTGAAATATGCTGGAATTAACAGTGGAGAGATATAAATGAAGTACAAATGTGAATCCTAATTCAAATGTAGTGCTCTTTGTAGAAATTAAAGCTGCCCCTTGGGGATAAAAAGCAAGTTAATAAACATTAAAACAATGCTCAACTTTCATTCTTCAATTAGTGAAAATCAGCTTATGAGCAAGAAGAACCTATCTGTTAAAAGTGGGAGAAAAGACAATTCTAAATGTGCTGTTGGCAACCATTTAAAAGTACGTCATCTTTTAATTATATATAAACTTTAAAATGCTGTTTAAACATGAAAAGTCCACTTCCCAAATGGATTATAGGTGCCAAATCCTAAATATCACAGGTTTGCATTGATCCACATGGAACAAGTACAATGTTGACCTAAAACTGACTTAGCCTCTGCCATAGACCTGCTATGATTTCACCTTTATTTCTTTATCCATTTATTTGTTTGTTTGTCTATTTGCTGTCCGTTTGTAACAGAGGTTGGGTAACTTTGAAACTCCAAATGTAGATCAGGTTGATCTGGAACTCATGGAGATCCACCCCACCCCACCCCACCCCTGCCTCTGAGTACTAGGCAAAAGGTCTATTCCAGCATATCTGCCAAGAACTTGAAAAGTCGTTGACTGATACTGAAGTTGACCATGGCTCCTCAAAGTAGAATTGCCCTTCTTTCCTCGGCAACTCTATTGTTCCTAGTTGTGCCTTTTTCATAGTGAAGAAAACATTGTAGAGATCATCTAAAAATTTTTAAATACTAGTCTTTAAAAAATAGGCCAAGATATTTATAATGTATTTTATCAGTTGAATTCTTGCAATATTTGAGGAAAGAAAGAAATCACACACAAAAAATAATAATGCATTACTTAGACTAATAATGTTCCTCTGCATACAATTAGCATACGTTCAGAGTCACATATTTTATCTGAATGATTTAATATCAACAGTTGTTAATTAGGCCTCACATGTTTCAAGTATGCATAATTAAACAATCATTTTGAATAAACTCTTTCTTATTCTACTATATAATATGTTTCCAAAAATATGTTTACCAGACCATTCTAACAAATACTACATAGTCAGGAGATTTTGATTACATTGCTTGTGATCTTTTACTCATTCTCTTTACTCTGATTCCATCTGGGCATTCATTCAGTGATTCAGCACTCTAGGGAGTGTTCTGTGGACTGGGGAAGAACACCTAAAAAGTACTCGAGTGTATAGGAGGCCCAGGCACAACAGTGTGACAGAGGTATTCACACAGCAAAAAGGGGCATTTGCAGACTGATTAGCAACCTAGGATTTGTTTTGCCAGAATCATGGAGGCAGGAAAAGAAGTCAATTCATTTATAATATAGGAAGTTTGGGATTCTTATAAATTTGCTCCCTTTTATTAAAAAAAAAAACCTATGATACATGATAGGCCTCATTCACACATTCTCCAACAGCAAAAAGAGTCCATTGAGGCCAGATTAGAGTATATGAAGGTTTATTGGGAAGCAGCTCTCCTGTGGGTTCACTGGTCCCAAGGAATGAGGCTAGAGAAGTCATGAATGGGAAAGAGACGGGAAAGGGGAAGAGAATGAGGGAAAGAGCTTTCATAGCCAGGGAGAGAGAAATGCAGAGATAAAGGGAGAGAGGGAGAGCAACATGTCTAGATTATATAGGAGAGAGCTTCTGCAGGAGGGGAAGCTCAACCCCTGTGCTGGAAAGTTTAGGGCAGAGGACATGGTATGCTAGCCCTATAACAGGTAGGTCCTGAAGGATACTGGGAGAACTTGGAAGCCAGGTCCATTTTGGTATGTTAAATATGCACCTCGACCACTTGTCCCCACCCCCATCTGAAACCCAACAATACACTTAAAAATTAAATTCATGTGAATGAACCAAGACAATATTTATTAATACATTTGAGGAATGTGATTTGGGTTAACGATTGTTCTTATTGATAAGGTTTCATCAACCTTAAACTAAAAGGCAAAAAAATGGAATATTCATTTGATTTTAAATTAAGTTGTTTTCTTTTACATTTAATTTCTCTTATTTAGACAATATCAGTTAATATTAGAGTTGTCTAAAAGAACAGGACTGAACAGAACAATCATATGGGATTTTATTAGGCTGGCTTACAAGCTAGATAGGTTTGTAGACTAGCTAGGTCCAGCTAGTCCAGCGATGACTGTATACCAAGAGAAAGACCAAGAATCCAGTAGTCATTCAGTCCACAAAATTGGATGTCTCACCTTGATTTCAGTACATGCCAGAATCCTGTAGAACTAGGTTCTTCTAATGCCAGTGAAAGAATGAACTTGCACTCAAGGTTGAGAGCAAGCAGGTAAAGAGCTTTCTTCTTCCACATCCTTTAATATAGGCTGCCACCAGGAGGTGTGAACCAGATTTAAGGTGGATCTTCCTACCTCAAAAGAACCAGATCAAAGGTGGGTCTTTCCATTTCAAATGATTTAATTAAGAAAATCCTTCATAGGTGTACCTAGCCACTTGGATTTTAGTTAATCACAGATGTAGTCAACTTGACAACCCAGACTAGCCATCATAGTTAGTGATACTTCAAAAGACAATTTATAGACACAAGACACCCAACTTCATCATCAATGTTTCTTGGCAATAAGTAAGTGTGTGAAGGAGGCTGGAGAGCTAGCTGAGAGGGTAAGAGGGTTAAGACAGCATACTACTCTTGCAGAGGATGCAGGTTCAGTTCCCAACACCCACATCGGGTGATTCACAACTACCTGTGGCTCTAACTCCAGGGGATCAGACCCTTCTACTGTCTATGTGAGCACCTGCACTCACATGTGCACAGACCCACCCACAGACACATTCATGTATTCTTCATTAAAAAGAAATGTAAATCCTTAAAAAACAAAAACAAAAACAAAAAACAAAATATGTCCCAACAGGGCGCTGGGTGACATGGTGCCATCAAGGCTATGACGCCCCTGGGATGTAAATCTCTACTCCTGTTCATTCCTGATACTGCTTTCTCAAGTAATTGTCAAGTGGTAATGCCATTTGGCTCTTGGCTTAAACTTGTACTGTAAGACATATGAGGTCCTCTACTAAAGTATTGGTCTGCAAATCCTGAAGCATATGTACTGTTTGTTGAAGAGAATGGATAATGAGAAGGTACCAAGCAAACAATAAAACACACACAAATTCTTATACATATTTTTGCATTAGTTTTCACACTACATTTAATCTCAGTACATGGTTTGTATAGTAATTCTATAATGACTATAAATATTTTGGCCTTTTCCTCATCAGAAGCAAGGCCAATGGCCCACCCTTTGCTCCATGACAAGGATATGACTGCTGGACTAATAGAGAAGTGCTATTAATTTGAGGAGTCGGGACAATGAAATCAATGCAATTTCCTCCTATTTCTTTGAATGTTTACTTTGCAGAAGCTTGCCATTTGAACCCAGCTTCTGAACTGTAAAAAGCCTAACCATATAAAAAAGATCTGTTACAGGTCAGTTCAGCACAGCACAACTTTATGAATCGAGTGAGTCAAAGCCTCTGCTGTTTGAGGCACCCCAATCATTTACAACTGTACGCAAGAGCTTGAACTTAATGAAGAAGCCATTAAGATATCACAAGACAAGCCATCCCAGCTGTGCCTTTCTGATCAACAGAATGATGGGCCTGTAAATTAAAAATCAAAGATGTTAAGTTACCAAGTTTGTGACCATTTGTTACACAGTAGTAACTAGAATTGCTTGAATGCCTCTGGTGAATAGAAAACCCCTAAATATGGAAATGGGGAGAAAAAAGATTTGAAAATAAATGGAACTAACAAAGACTTAAGCAATAGCATATGGTCTGTGTGTGTGTGTGTGTGTGTGTGTGATGTATTTGACTTAGGATGATGGTAAGCAAAGCCCCTGAACTATATATATGTTTAGTAACAAACTTAAAGACCAAAGTGGTACATTCTCCAGCTGCGACAAGGATGCATATCAAATCCCCAGTTCTCAGGTTTTTCTTTATGTGCCAGAAATTTGATATTCCTTCTCAGTGATTGTATAGCAATTCAGAGGGAGTGTGGAAGGAAATTCACAAGTTCACATAACAACTCTGCTGCTAATTGCCTAGACTCAGATAATTCCAGTTACTCTTGAGGACTCTTCCTGCCTCTAGTCTTTCTGTGTATCCCTTATTTATAATTTCATCAAAGCAAGAAAAATAACAAGAAAAGAGGAATAAAATGTATACAAGTTCTTAATTCCCTAAGTAAGGAAAAGGGCATAAGACAGGAAATATAAAACTAAAAACTTACAGCACAGTCATCATCCCTTTATTTACAATGTAAAAATACATGGAATTTAGTAGATTATAATTTGTTTTCAGATATCTTTTAAAATATAACTTTTAACATAATAACTTTAGAGTAAAGAGGCTCAGGGAGGGTCTGTGCCTACGTCAGTCCACACAACTAGGTTAGGACTCAAACACAGATGTGTTCCTTGTTCCAGACTTGACTGTAAAATGTTTCATTTTAAGGTCACTTAAGATTCTCCTTTTAGGTATTTATCATTGAATATTCTTACATTCGTGTCTTTTTGTAAAAATGAGATGTTGATATTGTGATGTGCCTGAATTTTCTAACTTGAATCTATGGCCTCACTCATTTAGAAAACACATATTTCAATAATTCTGCCATTTCTACAGTAAGAATTCTGAACAGAAAATGGGGGGAAATGCTACAATGCTGTGGATTGTAGTGAAGAACATAAGAATGAATTCAAAGTTGTAGACCAAGCAGATACAGACTGACTGCTACTGCAGACAAAGCTGAATTGTTAAAGAGATTAGGTAATTAAAGAGAATTAGTCTGCAATGGGACAGTAGGAATGATGCCTTGAGGACAAGCCTGGGTCATCAGAGGCTCATAAGATGTAGATATGCAAATGAATTCAAAGGAATTTTATTTAAAGTCAGAGTACCTAAAATTATAAAGACTCCAGTGAGCCTTGGGGCAGGAGGACCACTTAGGCAACTGCTTCCCCCAGTTCAGCTAAGCAGGCAACCACAGAATACTGAAGCCCAGACAACTCTACTTTTTTTTTTTGGATTTTAACAACTCTACTTTTTTTTTTTTTTTTATAAATACTTTATTTTTTTTTTTGTTCAAGTTACATCTCAGTCACAAACCCCTCCCTATTCCCCCTTCCTATCCCGCCCTTCCACCCTCTTCCCCCCAGAAGTTTCCCCTTTCAGTCCAACAGATGGTTCCTTCTCTTATAACAGTAAGTATTATACAAAACAACAGATATAAATATGCCACATTTATGAGAATTAAATGGCCCAGTATACCTTCCCAATGTCCAGTTTATACATATTTGGCCCCTGACTTTAACATTCTACTATCTAACCATCTCCATGAGTTTAAAGGTCTATATCAGACTCAACATTCATACTAACTTGCAACACACTTTTAAGAGTATCTTCTTAGATCTATAACACCCTCTTGATTCCTAAACAACTCAAAATGTAACTATGAGACTCTAGCTATCTTTTCTTCAACCACCTCAGAGACCTGAGAGGGATAAATATATTTGCTTATATAGGAAGTGCAGGGCCTGCAGCTTCCAAAACTAAGAAAGGACATACCAATGACTGCCCGGACAGTTCCCATTTTCTCTCCATACATTCCTGCATCAATCTTCAGCCTTTGGGTCCTGTTTCTCTGACAGACATTTGTTGTAGAGCAGGGATTATGAAGGACTTACCTACCCTGTCTTGGCAGAGTTAGGCTGTCGACTTCCCTGCTACCAAGTTTTGTCCTTTTTGGACAGCAGTCTGTCTGCAGTTGGTGCAAGGGGTTTTTTCATGCCAAGAGATAGGCTTGCCACTAATTCAACCATCTTACAGTGGAGGTTCTTCAATGCTTATCTTCTACTTGGAGTAGAATAGGGGGTGCTGTCAGGCGCTGATATGTCTCGATATCAAAAAAAATCTTGATTTAAGATAACATCTTTGAATGCCATATTCTGCAGATCTCTTGGGGTTTTTGAAGATGCCCTATCCATCTCTTGTATTTAGATAAGCAAATGTTGCTTGTCTCTTAGCAACTTGATTACTGGGTAGTTTAGAGAATATCTGTGATAGACTGTCATAGTAGCTAACAAAGTGACATGTTTGCATGACTAGGAGTTTATTTTACTTAACTATCCTAGACCGTTTTAGACGGTTGGTATCAAGAGGCCAGAGCTTCACATTTTATTTTTAAGTATCTCTAGGTATGATACCATTAGGAAGCGTTACCTTTAATTTTGTATCAATATACAAAGATCTATTCAATTGTGGTTAAATATACAACTCTACTTTTTAATACTCTGATTCTAAACATGGAGCAGCAGTGTTTGGAGCTTCCCTGAGAGCCTTAGGTCTTGTGCTAGTCTTCCCTTTTCTTGCTACCTTCCCATTCCTCTGTTTTGGGAATATACAGAATTCTTATTTTGTGCCATTGTATATTGGAAGTAGGCATCTTAGGGTCTTTTGTTTGTTTTTTAATTTTATTTTACAGAGCTTTAGGACTTTTTTCTTGAATCTCAGAAATGCTTGTGAACAGTGTTGGAAGTGTACTGAACTTCAACTGAATTCATGAAATGATCATAAGTCTATGTGGCTTCAGAAGGAATTGTAAGAGTCAAGGAAAGGATTCCTGAACCCAAATGTGGGGTGATGGAGGAATCACCAGGAACTCGATAACAATGCAAGAGGATTTTCTTGAGACCAGCATGCTGAGGTCACCCTCAAAGCTTCTCCATGCAAGGAGAAGGAGGGGAACCCCCCCCCCAAACAGAATTTTAGTTCAGGTTAAATACATATCAGCAAGGCAGAATCAAGCATCATCAAGCAACAGTACTTTCATTGGCTAGCATAGGTAACCTAGGAAACAAGGTGGGGATTTTCAAACTCATGACTGTTGGCAACCTGTGGTTTTTGTTGTTCTCTCTGTTGCTCTGGGAACTGGCCATACCTAAGCCGGAACTTGGCCTCCTGGTAATGGGAAGAGCTTTCAAGTCCTGGGAGGTGGTACATGATAGATTCTGGGGCCAGTTGAACTGCAGCTCAGGGCCTACTCAAAATTTACAGGCTTCTGGAGCCTAACTAAAGTTTAGTCAAGTAAGTTTGGTCCTAACAGAATGTCACTGGCTCATGTGTTTTAACACTTATTCCTCAACTGATGATACTACTTTAGGAGGTTATGGGTCCTTGAAGAGGTGGGGTTTTCTGTGATTAAGGTCCCTGGAGGCAGACTATATGTGTTACAATCTGGCACCAATTCTAGCCTAAACTTTTCTACCAGCCTCCTTTCTGGTAGCATTAGACATTCAGCCACCATATGCACCTGCTGCCTCAGTATGAGCCACTTCTGCCATCACATCTCCCCTATCATTGTATATGTCACTTTTGTTTCCTCAGATGAGGGGATGAGATGAGGACCATGCCCAAACTGTGTGAATACACAGCTTGGGCTGACTTATCTATCCCTAGGCCTAGCCCTAGAAGCTTCTAGGCTCCCTACAGTCGAATCTCCTGCAACCTTGAAGGCTTCAGCTTAAAGCTTCCATCTGATAACCTAGGCCTAGAATGTTTCTGCCTCTGAAACCTACTGCCAAATAAATGTACCCTTTCTAGCTCTTTCTAAATTCTCACTGGCTGGTTCAACTCAACTGTTCTGGTCCATACGCCTCTCAAAGCTAACTGATTCAACCTGGCTTCTCTCTTGGCTTATGACTGAATTTCTCTGCTTGGCCTCAAACTAATTCTGGCAATATATTCTAATTCTCATTCTCTGCCTCATTCTGTCTTCACTTGTGACTAGCTTGCTCTCTGCAACCCATCTCTGTAAAACTGCCAAACACACTACTCTTCCCTTTCTCCCTACATTGCTGTTAAGTAACTTCTCTTTTCTGTGTTGTTCTCCTGAGAATATCTCATCTCTGATTCATTCTGTCTAATCTTTCTCTGATTAGTCACTTTGTCTACCTCTCAATTAGATGTCATTTTTCAAACATGGGCTGCTTCTTTCTGGAAACTAATTTTACTTTAATTGTTTGGGATTACAGGTGTATACTAAGGGTATGTCTGCATTCCAGCCAGATCACGTAGACCTATAAGGTCTTTAGATGGGTTCCCTTCCCAGAGCAGCCATGTTGTTGGGTTAAAGTTCCTGTACATATCATTATCAACTATCTCTTCAACCAAGAAAGAAAATAAATCCTTCTCCCCTTCAACTACCTCTTGTCAGGTATTTCATTATTGTAGTGAGAGAAGTAACAAAGGTGTCACTTGCCCATCAGTTCTCCATGGCTCCCCGGATTTCATTGAATTTATTCATGAAAAATCAATACCTTTCTTCAGGTCTTCTTTTCTGAAGGTTCTGGTGACACACACACACACACACACATGCATGCACATACGCACGCACACACATACACACACATGCACACACACACACACACATGCACACACACACACACACACACGCACGCACACGCGCGCGCGCGCGCACACACACACACACACGTGCACACACGCACGTGTGCGCGCGCACACACACACACACACACACACACACACACACACACACACACACACTTGCTTAAATTAATTTGTTAGTCTTCTATCTTGTTAATGTTGAAACTCTGAAAATGGTACCGCACAGTATGGTGCTTTGATACTATGACCTAGAGACACAGCCTTTCTGTCCTAGCATCTTCCTTCTTCTGTCTCTTTGCTTTTATTTTTTTTTAACTCCTTATTTCTCTTTATTATTTTTTCTATGAAGTTCACGTATCTAAAGATTTCTGACATTAGGAACTCAATTATTTACTTACTAAAATTTCATCAACCTAGAAATATTAAAGTCACATCACACAGAGAGATATCAATCCTCAAACACCACACTTACAGTGCAGAAAACCTTTGACCAAGGCCATTCTCTCTCCCTTGAGTCTCATATGTGTCTTATAAGAATCATCTAATCTTTCATATGAAGATATTACTTAAGCCTCAACAACCAAGCAGTGTTGAATTTTATGTTCTGTAAAGCTCCTGAGTACACATTTACCTTTATAACTTTGTCTACATTTTCTCTAGTTAATTTATTGCTAATTTATTCCAGCAGATTCAAATATGACACATTCAGAGAGTTGAAATGCTATAGAAGTATGATATGAAAACAATATTAAATTTTTAATTGATATATATTTTCAAAACTACAATTTGGATTTTTAAGTTCCAAGGCTGCTTAACTTCATTAAGATGCTCCAAAATCTTTTGGTATGGGATCTTTCTTTATCATAGAAAAATGATTAATTCAGACTTCTTTTTAATCAACAGGCTTTATTGGTGATATTTAGGGAACCAGCAATCAAGAGTAGTAGATTATACATCTTTCGACACTCCCTGCTACTGAATGTAGCATTGACAGAACATTCTAGTTATTATTCTGTTTCAGATTCAGGGAGTGACAGTAAGAACTGATTGGGTACTACACTGATCTCCAAATGATCTTTACAAAGTGACAAGTCTGCAACAGGTCCCCAAAAAACATAAAACAATTTTACCCTTTCATATTATAAAGTAAAACCAGTAAAAAGACACCATTGCATGAGAGTGTGCTGTGCTGCTTTGAGGAGAGCTAAATAATGTGCTAAAGATATAAGGTCAGGGTGTAGTAGAACTATGATGATTAAACAGAGTTGATTAAAAACATATTGAACTGGGCATGGTGGCACACATCTTTAATCCCTTCACTTGGGACTCAGAGGCGGGAGGGTCTCCGTGAGTTTGAGGCTAGCCAGATCTACAGAACTAGTTCCAGGATAGCCAGGGGTACACAATGAAAGTTTCTGAAAACAACAATAACAGCAACAACAAAACATTGAGGCAAACTGGCAGGTCCTAGAGAAACCCAGGACAAGTTTCATTCAGTATCTCTGGCTCCTCCCAGCACCTTTCACCCCAGCCCCTACCCTAAACCTTTCCCACCCAGGTGAAGGGCTTTGCCTCCCTTCCCCCATCTTCTCTTTGCTATAAAAACAAAACAAAACTGCCATTTCTTCCATTCACTCTCTTGACCTCTTGGTCCTCAGTTCCTTTCTTGGACTGTTTCTTCTCTCTTCTCCTCCTCCTCTCTAACTCCCCCCCCACCTTCTTCTCATGGCATAGTTCAGTCTGGATCCTTCCAGAGTGATGGCTATACTCTCTCTCCTACTTACAATAAATCCTTCTCCTCAACTATACTTTAGAGTGGTCATGTCCTCATTTTCACTCACAAACCTGTCTTCAACTTTCCTGCAATAAAATTTAAAAGAAAGAAAAAAGAAACACACACACAAATACAGATGCATACACAAAGGAGAGAGAGAAGAAATATGAGTGCATAATAATAATATATATTAAATAATTTTGTAAAATTCTATAAACTTGCAAAACAAACTTTTTAAATGATTGTTGATGACAGTTAATATCTGATAAGTATCCAAGCTATATGGTCTCACACAAAGCCAACAAAATATAACTTAGATTATAATGATATATTTTTGACAGAATAAAGAAAAGGAAATATACATTATTAGTAACCCACTAGTTACAGAAAAACTGTATAAAAAGCATATAGGGAAAGGAAATGTTTACTTGGTACATCATGTAAGTCATTTGCACAAAGGATCATTGCCATCAAAAATGGATACACCTTGAACATCAATCAAAATGTATCATCTAAAACTGGAAAATGGATAGGCTATGACAGTGTATCTGGAGAATGGCTAAATTCTTATCTTCATAATGGGAAATACATAAATATTACCTATGATTTTAAAGGTCCAAAACATATTATCTAAGAGAGGACACAAATGCAAAAAGAGTTAGGTAAACTGAGAGTTGGTGGGGAGGATTGAGCAAGAGAACTATCAAGTCACAGGTTTTAGGAGTTAGTACCCCAAAATACAGCACTTCACTGTATTGGAGAAGGTCCCTCTCATTTCCCCCCACTCTCCTTACTCATAGTTGTCTAAGTGGATCATAAGACCCTCATATGAGAGATACCCTTCATTAACCTAGAGGAAAATAATCCCATTTCTGAAGACAGGAATGGGAGAAGCGTGGCAGGCAGACTGTTCTAAGTTTCTCCTAGTTTTTATTTTAAATCACTGTATCGTACTCTTCAATCCTATCTCTATGTCTATTACAATTCCTTCTTCCTGTCTCCTGTTACACTGCGTCACATTTCCATTATGTGCTGGCTAGTTTTATGTCAACTTGACAGAAGCTAGAGTTATCTGAAAGGAGGAGATCTCAAAAAGAATGTAAGATCCAACTGTAAGGCATTTTCTTTATTAGTGATTGAGGGGGAGGGGCCTTACCATTATGGGTGGTGCCATCCCTGGGCTGATGATTCTAGGTTCCATAAGGAAGCCTGCTTAGCAACCCAGTAAGCAGCTCCCCTCCATGGCCTCTGTATCAGTTCCTGACTTCAGGTTTCTGCCCTCTTTGAGTTTCTGCCGTCACTGCTTTTGATGATGAGAACTGTGAGTGAAATAACCCCTTTCATCCTCATGTTACTTTTGGTCATGGTGTTTCATTGCAGCAATAGTAACTCTAACTAAAGCTCTTTGTATACTCAGTGTGTCTTGGAAAATTTTAATATGCTTTCCCTTTTGATCTTGATCCAACTTTTCTCATAGAGAACTTAGCCATGAACCTAGTAAGTTATGTTATAGTAGTGGGGTTTCTCATTGTTGTGAAAAAAAAAAAGAGCTTGACAAAAGCAACAAATACAACAGAAAGTATTTACTATGGCTCACAGTTTAGAGGAAAGGCCTGAGCAAGGATTGGTGGTGGAAACTCGAAGCGCCTGGTCACATTATGTTCTTGGTAGCAGGGATAGATGAGTGCTGGCGATTGGCTTACTTTCTCCATCTCCTTTTTATTCAGTTCAGGATGACACCCATAGGATGATACCACCATATTCATTTCCTCCATTAAACTTTCTTAGAAACTCCCACATACCCAGATGTGTATCTTGTAGGTGATTACAAATTCAGTCAGACTGACAAAGATCAACCTCACAGAGGGGTAAGGAAACACAGTTTTCTCCCCTCCACAGGTACTAGGACATGGTGTGTATTTTAACCTGACTAAAGAAAAAATAAGGAGAAGATCTAATGATGCCTAAATAGTATGTACTATTCTGTTCAATGTTTTTTTTTCTTTCTTGTCTTTTTATTTTTTTTAGACGAGGTATCATTATACAACCCAAAGTGGCCTTGTGTGGAATTTCTATGCAGTCTCTCTAACTTATATTCTTCATGCCTCAAGCCTCCTGAGTGTTCATATTGTAGACATATGCATCATACTTGGTTATAAAAATGACTTTAAGAAAGAAAAAGAAAAGAATTAACATGGCTGCAGTTACCTCTAGATGAGGCACTATGATGTGGCAGACATGTAAGACTGTGCAGTCTTTAATGGCTGGATTTCAGCATGTCTCCCTCACTATTAATAATGCTTGTTATCTGTCATCTCTAGCCTTCAGTTTCCTGTCATATAGAGTAGGAAGGGAGACGGGCATAGTGGCGCACGCCTTTAATCCCAGCACTCGGGAGGTAGAGGTAGGTGGATCTCTGTGAGTTCAAGGCCAGCCTGATCTACAGAGTGAGTGGCAGGACAGTCAGGGCTACACAGAGAAACCTTGTCTCAAAACACCAAAAAAAAAAAAGAAGAGAAAAACAAACAAAAACCAGGAAGGGGTAGCATCTACCACATACAGTTGTAGAAAAGCCATGATGTAACAGCTATAACATGTTATATCTGATCAGGCATGCTGTTTAGTCTGTTGTTTCCTGCTATAAATATATAAAATGCCTTTTTGGGAAAGTCATGGTCTGGCTGGGCCTATAATTCAAGTTTTTAGTCTCATCCTAGAATTAACTTCTCACAGATAATTAATATTGCCTCCATTAAGCCACGTGATGTTAATATTCCAAATTATTTCTCCAAATTTTGTAGCTGTTTTTCTTTACAACCACTTACTGGAACACTCAATATTTTTATAATAATTTTTAAATCAGTTCTTATTAGCCTAGAAACACTCCACTTAGTAACAATGGATCCTTAAGTTTTAGTGTTTAGTGGGGGAATCTCTATAGATCTCAAAACAACACTGCAGATCTCAAAACAACACAGAACCAGGTGTTCTATGGCAAAGTTTTGTGTTATCTACATGACTTTTAGTTAAGAAAAATAGCACTGGAATAGCATGCCTTAGGGAGTATCCCACATAAATGAATAATTCAGTAAACATTAGCTAGTGGATAGAAGGAACAATGGGTGAGAAAGATGAAAGGAAGATTCAAAAGTAGCAAGTGTGAATAATTTGTGGAACTAAAGAGCAAGGACTAAAATAGAAAGCTGATCAAAGGCTACAGAGTCCTGGCTGTAAATGAAAGATCCAGAAGCCAAATGGTGTAGAACTCCCAGCCTGGTAGGTGGTTGGTATTGCATACTCTGTACCTTGCCAAAATCAACATCTTTACATTTTTTTTTTCAAGAAAGCCTGTTTGCTTCTGTCTGCACTCTATGGGATATAATGCCAGTTAGCCAGCTAGGCCCATTTCCAGACACCTAAATGAAAAAAAAAATATTACAGTCAGAATATGTATAATGGAGCTACTGACCTCAGATTGAAAAACTACTTAAAATAAATGAATGCACATGGTTCTGTGTGGCTATTATGTTCTGCATCATAATCTGGAGATTTCATGTATGTTCTATCTCATTCATTGTTGCTTTTCTTCCCATTTCCCTCCATCCTGAGCTTTTGGGTTAGGCTTTGAAAGGTTTGACCTTCTTCAGCCCATGACAAGTTGTCTGTTGAAATGTTGAATACAACTTTCAGGAAGTATGCTCAAAACCTGTGAGATTACTGACACTCATATTAGCTCATGAAATTCCCCTTAGAAATTGTATTTAGATTTTTTTTTTAATTGGTAAGGCTGAGGAAGGTTGCCTTGGTCATATGTCTGAACATGTCTAAACAGTCATCTCAGGTCTTGTTTGCCTTCATATTGAAATACTAGAAGATAAAAACCAGCCAAAATTTCTTTTTTTCTAGTAAATCAATAAATGACAGTTGTTAAAGAAAAATTTCAAAAACTATTTGTGCCAGATCCACTTGATAGAGGGAACTATATCCGAGTAACAGATGAACGATAAATGCTCTGTGTTGGAAAGATCTACCTTTCAACGTTTTGGCGAATTTCCTACTTCTTATACTCCAGTCAATGCTACACATAATTTTTATTTACTATTTTTTTAACTTTAATTAAGATTCTTGCCTGGAGTTTAACATATTTTGAAAAGCTTTTCAACAAAACCTTGAACTTTTATATTCTTTGTTATAGGAAGGCTGTTGAGTCCTAATTTGGAGAGGGAAAAAGAAGTCTAGAGGAAAAAAAAGAGGGAGAATGAGAAGAGAGAGGAGAGGCAGGTAAAGGGAGGGGAAGAGGAAGAGAGAGAGAGACAGAGACAGAAAGACACACAGAGAGACAGAAAGAGACAGAGAGACAAAGACACACAGAGAGACAGAGAGAAACAGTGACAGAGCAGAGAGAATATTGTTGTATTCCTGATCTTTTCCTTTTAAGGGTGTTTGTTTTTGAGACAGGGTCTTAGTGTGTGGCTCTAGTGGATCTAGAACTAACTATGCAACCCAAGGCAGCCTTGACCTTGCAACAGTCCTTCTCCCTCAGCTTCCTGAACACTATTAGCTGGTTTACAGATGTGAGCCACTACCTCTGACTTCCCTTCTCCTGTTGGACAAGCAGGAAGCTTTTGTTTCTCCATCTTCTCTGTGGGGTGGGAAGAGAATGGAGTGCAACTTCTGTGGCCCTGTGAAATGAGGAAGATATGAGGACAAATGAGAAGGTAGAAGAGACCTTATGCAACACAGAAGTTCAGTACTCAATTGTGTGTGGGGAAGTATACAAGCAATAAACCGTTCCAAAAATCAACTAACTGTCTCAAGGTTTCATGAAGGACAAATTAAAGTTTTCCCAAGACCTAAGAGGCTCAAATTACCCAGGACATCCTATAAGTAGTGGGTATGAAGCAGGATAGAAATCAGGGAGAACTAAAGGGACATGGAAAGGGAACAGAATGCCTCACCTAAGAATGTGGGTGACATGTCAGCACAGTTGTTACCTGTGTTCACGGTTTGGACTGGGTGTGTCTACATTCTTGGCTTCTTATCCAGAGAATTGCAAATAAGAGCTCTGCTTTGCAAAGAAAGAAGATAAGCTGCTCTGAAACTTCTTTGTGCAGTGGGCCAGGGCATAGACTTGAAAGTGCTGAGAGTGAGTGGTGACGAGCTCTTTGCCCTCAGTGAGATAGCTACCTTCACCCATATCCCAGGGCTCTGGGAGCATCAAGGAAGAGGGAGCAGAACTGTGTTAGCATGAGGATGGGGACGACGTGTGTGATATGAAATGCTATCTTCTGGACAGAATGTGGCCCTTGAACTCAGGATTTCACAGCAGCTGTCCTTACCTGTACAGGATCAGGATCATGCTACCCAAAATCTCAGCAAGGATGAGGGAAGAGTGGATAAATTTAACCTAAAAATGGCATTACAAGGGAGGTTTTTCTTTTTAAGGACATCTCCCCTTCTGTTGTTTATCTCTTCAAGCTTGTCTTACTTCTATCTATCAAATGTCATGTTTTTGACCTTTTTGATTTACTGGACATCTACTTCTAAATATACCAGTCAAAAAGACAAGTAACAGTGAAAAGCAGAGATAGGAATTTATTTAATGTGACTATATTGTAAAGAGGAACACACAAAGGAGTTCAGTGACCCTAATCCTCGTAATCCACCGAGTACTGCAACATGAGATTCAGTTTAGATAGAGGGCAAGAGGAATGCAAAATCAATCAGACCTGCTCCAGGTGTGACTCTCACTGGTCCATCATTGGCTTGGCTCAAGTATGCCCCAAAAGATGATCTGATTCGTCATCTGAACTGTGTGAACTCTCTTTGTGGGAGGTAACTTCATTCTTTGGCTAACAACAGTGCTCAGCCTCCCCTTTTCCCCAGTATAGGATTCCTCAGGAGATTTTCATTCTCTGTGGTTCATTATTGTATTAATCAAATTCACAAAGGGAAAGACACAAAGTGTCTTATTAGATTATCACCTCCCCTGACAGAGTGGTCCCGAAATTTCCAATGACTATGTTTACCAAGAGAAATCAGTGGTATTTGGTGAATTAAAGCTACAAAAAAAAAAAAAAAATGTGCTAAATTCTGATATTTCAAAAAACACAAGCATACTTATTTTTGTTCCTGACATAGCTTGCTCATGACATGGGGGATTAAATAATATTTGAAAGTCTTTAATGCAGCAAAAATTTCCAAAGTTCTGTAAATATAATCTTTTACTTTCTGGGACAGAGCTGCACTAATTAGTCCCCCAAGAGAAGGATTTATAAGTCAGGGTGAAGATTTGCCCACATATCACTGGCAATAGTTTCTAAACCTTTTGACCGGTCTTCTTTTCCCAGAAAATCTGATGGGACTTGCAATCACTGGGTTGCTTGTGAAAGCAGTGAATAACAGGGAGAATGCATTTCGGAGTCAACATTTCTACAAGGCTGTCTAGAAGAGCCATTGTAGGGTCATAGCCAACATTAAACGAAACACAGTGTTATAGTGCCCTTGCTCTTTAGGTTCTGAGCAGAGAAGGCTGAGTGCCTGGTAAGAAACAAATGCCACCTCCCTATCACCTGAAGTCCAGGACAGTGTGACCTGTCACACTCTGTTATTCTGCACATCTGTGTCTCAAGTCATACAGTGTAAGTTCCATGTGCTCTGTAGAACAGGACCCATTAACTAAGCTTGCTTCCTTGTGCTACAGTTGCCCACTTTAAAAGTGGAAATCTCCTTTGAGCTTCAAACTCTGCTCTCAGACTCCAAGCCTACACTATGGTCAGCTTTTTTAATGACCTTCTGACTGAAAAGGACAGTCTGTCTCCAGATCTCTCTCACACTGCCTCTCCTCTCCCTCATCTAAAATGTAACAGTCAACAAGAACCTACAGACATAAGAGTCCCAAACTCATGAGAAACTGTCTATTAAAGAGTAGAAAGCCCTGGAGACTTAGTATTGGATGCTCATGATCTGACAGCAAGGGAATCCTATTATGCTAAACTTCCTCCTGCTCCTCCTATGTAGCTTCCTTTCCTCCTGGAGAGACCAGCACTCTCTGGAATCAGTGTCTCCAGGAAAGAAGAGAGTGAGTGTGTTCTCTCTAGATGTTTTTGCTTGTGTTAGTAATAGGGATTCTAGCCATTCTGGTTTCTGTGAGTCTTTTGGGGTGGGGGGGGGGACGACAAATTAAGCCAGGAGACAGTAGGACAAAGAAAGTTAGAAGGGTCTTTCTCCAAGAACCTCCAGTGTCTTCCTGGTAGAATACCCAGCATGCTAGAAAAACATCTTTGGGGTGTCCTGTATTCCCCAACATTTAAATTGGAAACTCTAATTCCCATCCACAAATATCTCCCTGGTGTCTCATTTCCCCGGGCAGTACTGGAGACAGCTTTGCCAATTCTTTCTTTTATTGATACACCTCTAGCTGTAGCCTTCTATGCGGGGGAGATGCTAATGAACACTTTGGACTACTTCGAACAGCATTTTGCCTTTGTGATGGTTAATCTTGGTTGTCAGCTTGACTGGATCTGGAGTCAACTATGAGATCATATATGTAGCTGGTTGTGGTGGTGCACGCCGGTAGGATTTGCTGAAGGAGTCAGAGGCAGGAGGATCACGAGATCATATATGTGCACACCTGTAAGGGATTATATAGATTTAAGTAGTCTCTGACCCTGCCATGAAAGGTAAGTGGGCAGATCCACTGTGAGTGTGGGTGGCACTTTCCTGTGTCAGCCCAATTACAAGGAGGACTGCAGTCAAATCTTTGCTTTCTTTCCTGCTTGCCTTCATATCTTATTGGCAAATCCATCCACCCTGTTTGGAAGTTCATCTAGAGTATTGCTGGTGCCACCATCTTCCTGATATTAGAATCCAACCCTTTTGGCCTTTCAGTGTGGACTGCAGACCAAGAATTCTCTGGGGAGTCAGCACCAGATCGGTACTGTTAAAGCATCCGCCTCCTGGTCTGAGAACCTAGCTGTTCTCATCCTCCCTTGTGTGAGGATAGCCATTGTTAAACTGCCCAGATTTTGTCTTGTAAGCCAGTCTAACAACTCTCTTCTTAATATGCATTCCTTCTATCCCTTCTCTGCAGAACCTTTACTACTATGCCTACTGCTTACTTATGGTTATGCTGTATGTGTTTGTTCAGATGCTTTGAATTGTTTTTTAAGTGTAAATATTTCTAGATGACTTTGTTTCTGGCTACTGATTTACAGTCCTCTAATTGGATACTCTGCATGGTTTGAGGGACTATGTAAATATATATGTCATGAGAAAGTACAAGTGATCGTTCCTTTAATCAAATTGATCCTGTGTTTTAAATGTCTTCCAAACTATTTGTCTAGAGAAGAAAGTCTAAATTCCATAGCTTTTTTTTTTTTTTTTGCATTTAAGTGTCTTTAATTGTGGCATGGCACTGCTAACAATTCATTGCTGTCTATGCTTCTTTCCACAAAGATATTTTTAGGAGTATGGCTTAATCAATGAGTTGAGAAAGGGATTAAAAATTTTAATTTATCTGATTTTATCATAGACAAGAATTCAATAGTCGTATTTATACATCTTCAGCAGTCATTTCTCAGATAACTGGTTATGTGATAAAAGATGAGTAAATTTATTTGGTAGGGATGCTGCATCCTGGAAATCCTAGCAGTCAGCATGGTGAGGGGAATGGATCTTGGTTTTAAGGTCAGAGACAATGAGGATTCCTTTGATGACATAAATCGAAGTTGGCTTTGAGCATGAAGATAAGGACCCCAGAACAGTGAGTGATAAAATGAATAAGTAAAGAGAAGCCTCTACAGAGGCTAGCTGAACAGGATTGACACAGTATAAGGCTTTGAACATGGGTTCCAAAATATGACACCTGGGAATTGGGGAAAAGAACAGAAGCAGGAAGATTCCTCACCTCTCCTCACCCTTCTGTTCTTGAAGCAGGTCAGCAAACCATAAGACCCCATTCGAGAAGACCATCCAAGACCTTCTGAAGACCAGGGATATGGACAGGCATATTTGACAGACATAGAGGCTTCACAAAGTCCCTTTCCCCAGATCCTTAGCAGTAGACCAGGATTTTCTACACAACCAGATTTTTCTAAAAGTATCCATGACTCCCTCAAACCTAGCAGCAAAAACACACAGATGAGTCAGTTTCACTGGACTTCATTTCTGAAGTCTCTTTTGTAATGAAGAACTTACTTTTAAAATGTTTTATGTTTTCTCTCTCTCTCTCTTTCCCTCTCTTTGGTCTCATTCTTTTTTTTTTTTTTAAGGAATGTGCAATTTATTTAACAAGTATTGAGGAGGGTTAGGTTGTAAGTGGCCTCGGCGAAAAGTCACAGAGATTGCAGGTCAATCATAATGTCTAGTGTCCAAAATTTATTGTAACAATCACCATTTGTTAAAGATTTATGGATTTATAAATCTTTTTATAAATCAGGCATTATAGTATCAGGTGTTTGCACATTTTATTTCAAACTCCTCAATATGACCAAGGAGGAAAATGGCTATTATTTTATTATTATTCCTGTCTCTTCTAAGATTTCTTTTTATTTTCTAATTGTATGTGTGAGTGTGTATCTTTGTGTGCGAATCTGTACATGTAGATGGAACTATCTCTCCAGCCCCATCTTCCTATTTTTTTTTTTTTGGTTTTTCGAGACAGGGTTTCTCTGAATATCTCTGGCTGTCCTGGACTCGCTTTGTAGACCAGGCTGGCCTCGAACTCACAAAGATCCGCCTGCCTCTGCCTCCCAAGTGCTGGGATTAAAGGCGTGCGCCACCACCGCCCGGCGCCACCTTCCTATTTTTAAGATGAGAAACAGACTGAGAGAAACTAAATAGCTTATCCAAGGTCAGCTATCTGCTAAAGAAGCCAAGTTAGGATGTGAAGGGGAGTCTATCTGGCTTCAAAACTCTTGGGCTTAGACTGGCCTCACTCATGTACACATCCCCAGAAACTGTGTTTTGCCAACTGAGTCTTTCTGTTTTATTTCTGTTCTGACAACAGAAGAGGTACTCATTTTCCTACGCAATGAATGTGTATTTTTCAAATGCAGAAGCAGAAGCATTATTGAGCTTTTAGTGGATTTCAAGGACTTAACTGAAAGGATTAACAAACCCAGGCTTAGAAGGACACAGAAAGGGTTTGCTGTCTTGCCCAGTAGGCTTCTCATTGTTCTCTGGGTTTGGCCTTGATAACAAGGGTGGAACTTAAGTGGGGTCTGCAACTGACTGTCCTCTCATCCCCACCACAAGGAGATCTGTAGGCTGCTTAGTCAGGATCAGACTTCAATGGCTATGAAGTTCTCTGGCTTACGGGGACATTCTAGTACATGCAAGCTGCATTGTAATGCATTTTATTTTTTTAAAATATTTTATTACATATGGAATTTAATTTATCATAACAAAATCATGGTATTCTGATAAACTGAAATTAGATTAGAAAATGGTCTCATTCTTGAACCTAAAATATAAAGGAGAATTTTTTTCTTGATAGTTTTTGGCACCTAGTGAGGGCTGACCAATATCCTTGCCTCTTGCCTAAGTGAAACTGAAACTTAGTTATCGATTATATTTATTAATAAGTATAAACTGTAATATTAGACCAGTGGAGCAGCCAGCGGGCTGGCAGAAGGCTGGCAGGCCTGGCTCGACTTAAATGGCCACTTGACCCATCCTGGGGATAAAGCCCTGGACCAAGGGTGGCCTTCAGTACCTGCAACCTAAACTCTGCTAACTAATACATTTATTAATAACTATAAATTTTTATATTAGGCCAGCAGAACAGCTGGCAGTGACCTGGCAGGGTAAGTGCTAGGGCCTGTCGGGAGGCCTGTAGCCAGAAGCCTGTAGGCCTGCCTTAGCTAGGGGCCTGTAGGCCTGAAACCTGCGGTGGCTGTTTTCCCAATAATTAAATACACCAAGACCTTTTAATGTTTCAATGCTTAGCACTTAGCTTGGCAGATTCTCACCTAGTTTCCTAAATCAATCCCCCCAGACCACCTAATCTCAACCAGCCATGTGGCTTGCTGTACCTTCCAGAGCTCCCAGACACATCTGTCTGCTTCTGTGTCTCCTGGAGGAAAGGAAGGTTCCTCTGTGTAACCCAGGATTCCTTTTTTTGGTCCCAGGAAGTCCAACCTTCCTATATACTTTCTGCCCAGCTAGTTGGCCATCAGTGACTTTTATTAACCAATCAGAGAGTACCTCAGAAAGGGTGGTAACCAGATCTCTGAGCACTGAAATAAGCCTCTGAGAACCAATGTATTAGAACTTCCTCTAACACCTAAGCTTGTAGAGGAGGGTCCAGAACAACTGACAAGAAGCTGGTAAGTAGTAAGCATTCTCACCAGGGCCATCTCTCCTGTACCTGCCTGGTTCATAGCTGGAGGAGGAAGATAGTATAAAATACCCTGTCCCTCCTCCTTCATACTCAGCAAGGGCTGGAGCATTTGCTTGGATTGTAACTTTGTATGGGGATTATTCACTAGTGATTAATCCTTGGACTTTTATGACTTTCTGATTTGTCTTCTTATGTGTCCTGAGAACTTGATTATAGGTTCATCAGTTCTTTAAGAAGGCACCCCATTTGCAGATTTTGATGGACAAGACAGGGGGTTCTTTATTTTTTTATGAAGGCTCCTGAGTGAAAAGAGAATCATATTAAATAAGTTTCAGCCAGGTATGGGGTAATAAACTCCTGTAACCTCAGGCCATCAGGTACAGATAGTAGATGTCTAAGCAATGAAATCAGTTGAGCCCAACTAAGCCAAAAACTTACAACCATGGCACCCCTGAATTTGACCTTAGATCAATTATTTCTAATCTTCACCTCCCAGCACACAGGAGAGCATAGTTAGCTGGTAAAGTTGTGTGGATGCATATGTTTGCACATGAAATAACAGGTCAATGACTCAAGGCCTGTGACAAAGTTGGCTAGCCTCAAATATGCATTTTTTTTCTTCTTCCATAAAACAATTATTTCTGGGAAAACACTTGATCAGCTTTCTTTATATCTAAGATGGCTTTGTGAGACTACTCCTTATCTAGGATATACAAATGGAAACAATATATGTCACTTAAGAATGAAAAGAATGGGAAAAAATTGGTGTTAGAATCTTGAGAAGGACCTTGGGGGAAAATTTCTATCTCCTAATCAAAAGCACCAGCTGACCATGAACGTGAACTTCTAGCTGTTACACAAGCTATAAGTAAACTAGAGCTTTACCACTGGGAGGCTCTTACAGCTCCTAGAAATGTCTTAACTAAAACACACCTCAAGGGCCAGGATGATTGATACTCTATCTCACCCATAGCCCATCCCCAGCAAATGGCGTGCCCCAGATGGGAAAGGCTTCAGATCACCCAGGTAACTCATTATATCAATAAATGCAGGAGGAGTACAGGAACTGCTGCCTCAGCAAGTGCTCCCAGCTCATTAAGGGAGTATCTTTTGGGAAAGAAAAGAGAGCTAACATTTGTTAATTGCCTACTGTTCTTCGGAGGACCAGGAAGATGGAGAGGTATATTTCACAGGAATAGAGGCTCACAAAGTCTCTTTTCCCAGATCCTTAGCAGTATTTTCTATACAATCAAATATTCTGGGGACTGATAAAGATATAAATAACCTGGGGACATATTCTTAGCACCATTCTCAGAATTTTTCTGTACATTTAATTTAAATACATGCAAAACTGAAAGTAATAAATTGCATTTATTTATTTATTTATTTATTTATTTGTGTGTGTGTGTGTGTGTGTGTGTGTGTGTGTGTGTGTGTGTTTCAAGCTAGTATGTATTGCATGTTGTTTTAACTATCATTCCTCATGTAAATTTTAACTTCATGCATTTTATTTTTTCTGTGCTAGATAATGAACAGGGAGCCTGGCATATATTAGGGAGGTGCCCTGCCACTTTTTTGAAGCCCCAGCCTATTGTTTTTAAAGTCAGAGGTACGTGTGAGACAAGTGATAAGGGTTATTTATTTACTGAAAAGTTACTAGGCATTGAAAAGACTTCTTTGGTCTGGGTGGTGGTAGCACATGCTTTTATTCCCAGCACTCAAGAGACAGAGGCAGGCAGATCTCTGAGTTTGAGGGCAGTCTGGTCTACAGGGCAAGTTCCAGGACAGCCAGGACTACACAGAGAAATCCTGTCTCAAAACAGAAACAACAATAACAAAAAATAACAACAAAAACCAACCAACCAAACAAATAATAATAATAAATAAAAAATAAAGAAGGTACTTTTTGATTTTTTTGAGGAAATGATAGAATTTTAAATATAATTTTAATACTTGCAAAGAGTCATTTTTAAAATTTCAGTATATTTCAACAGAATAAGACTATTTGCATGTGAGATGTTTGTGAATAAATACATCATTTTTGCAGAGGAAATTCAGGAGTTTTTTTTAATGAAAGCAAAGCAAAAGTCTTCCAAGATAGTCTTAGCTCTTTTGTCTCAGAGTATGAGCAGAACTTGAGACCCCTTAAGTCCCAGCTCAGTCCCAGCTCAAAGAAAGGCAAGACGAATTCCACGAATGTTATGATATAATTGTTGACTTTGTTTTAAGTTTCTGCTACCTTTCGATCAGTTGTTTTAGTACTCAGATGACTTTAAATAACTTGCTTGCTTAAGTAACTAGTAGTGAGTTATTTTGACCCAGATATTTTCTGCAGCCCTCTAGCTTTTGTTTTGAGAAAAAAAAATGTTTATTCCATCTCTCTCTCTCTTTCCTATCACCCTCTCTATCTGGCAGCCCTTCATTCCACCTTTCTTTCTTACTACACCTCCAACTCCAAGCCACAAATCACAAACATTAATTTCCACTTGTCTTTGATTAATTGTCTGCTTTGTTACTCAGGCATCCATCAACATGAATCATTAAGGATTCCTTAGCCATTTCCTCCTAGTGTTTAATCCGCTTATTAAATGTGTTTACAATTATTCTTCTAGTTTCATTGTAGTGCAGGCTTATTGCATTTGACTTTACTGATTTATGGTTTCTTCCTAAAGGGCTTGTCCCTCCTCAAGCCCGGTTGAATTAAATGCTTTCAGATATAATCAACCTGTTTGTACATTGGGTCGGTATTGAATAACTTCACAGTTGGGATAGAGTTGCTGAAAATGTGTTGCGTAAAAATGGGTCTTCTAATATTTTCTCGATACTTGGTTCCTGCTTGCACATACTATACACTAAATTATTATAAAATACAATAGAAAATTATACAGTATATGCATTAAATACCAAATATGTCAATAGCAGAATGTAACTAATAGATTATCAAGTAGTGACTGAAATGGCTGGAGTTATGTTAGATCTTAACTTCATGACTGGTGAAATGTATTTTTTTAATAATTTATTTTTTATTTCTTCAAGTTACATCTCAATCACAATCCCCTCCCTACTCCCCCCTCCAGTCCCACCCTTCCACCCTCCTCCCCCTGAACGCCCATCCTCTTCCCTTTTTTTTTTAGTTTAAGGTATTTCTTTTTCCCCCCAACAGCTCTCCCTTTCAGTCCAACAAATGGTTCTTTCTCTTATAACTACAAATACAATACAAAACAACAGAAATAAATAGGCCACAATTATGAGAGTTATATGGTTTAGCATACATTCCCAATGTCCAGTCCATATGTATTTGGCACCTGACTTTAACATTCTACTATCTAACCATCTCCATGAGTTTAAAGTTCTATATCTAACTCAGCTTTCATACTAACTTGCATCACAATTTTAAAAACATCTTCTTAGATCCAGAACACCCTCTTGATTCCTAAACAACTCAAAATTTAACTATGAGACTCTAGCTATCTATTCTTCAACCACCTCAGAGACCTGAGAGGGATAAATATATCTGATTATATAGGAAGTGCAGGTCCCGCAGCTTCCAAAACTAAGAAATGACATACCAGTGGCTGCCTGGACAGTTCCCGTTTTCTCATACATTACAGCATCAATCTTCAGCCATTTGGCTCTATTTCTCTGACAGACACTGATTGTAGAGCAGGAATTATGAAGGACTTACCTACCCTGTCTTGGCAGAGCTAGGCTGTTGACTTACCTGCTTCCAAGTTTTGTCATTTTTGGACAACAGTCTGTCTACAGTTGAAGCAAGGGGTTTTTCTTGCCAAGAGAAAGGCTTACCACCAATTCAACCATCTCCCACTGGAGATTCTTCGATGCTCATCTTCTACTTGGGGTAGAAGGGGGGTGCTGTCAGGAGCTGACATGTCTCGATATCAAAAATTCTTAAGTTAAGAAAACATCTTTGAATGCCATATTCTGCAGATCTCTTGAGGTTTTTGAAGATGCCCTATATATCTCTTATATTTAGATAAGCAAATATTGCTTATCTCTTAGCAACTTGATTTCTGAGTAGCTTAGAAAATAACTGTGATAGACTGTCATAGTAACTAACAAAATGAGACGTCTGCATGACTATTAGTTTCCATTTCTTAATTATCCTAAACAGTTTATGACGGTCGGTAGCAAGAGGCCAAAACTTTACATTTCATTTTTAAGCATTACTAGGAACAATACCTTTAAGAAGTGTTACCCTTAATTTTGTATCAATATACAAAGATCAATACCAATGTGGCCAAATATAATCTTAATTTTGTATCAATATACAAAGATCAATACCGATGTAGCCCAATACAATCTTAATTTTGCATCCATATACAATGGCCAATACCATTGTAGCCAAATATAATCTTAATTTTGTATCAATATACAAAGATCAATACCGATGTAGCTCAATACAATCTTAATTTTGCATCAATATACAATGATCAATACCAATTTAGCCAAATATAATATTAATTTTGTATCAATATACAAAGGTATAAGGCCATATTCAACAATCTGTCCTTTTTTCTTGATCTTTCCTATACTATGTCTATGTCCCATTTTTTTCTCAAGTCTGTTCACTCCTACATAGGAGAGAAAGAAGGATACAGAAAAGAAAAAAAGAGAAGTCCCTGGGTCTAACCTCCAAAACCCATTTAACAAGACTATTTAACAGCTTGTAGTCTTTTCCCCTAAATAACAAAATTTTCTATTATCCATCAAATAACCAAAGGGGGGGGGGACACCCTCCCCACCTTCTGGGGATGGGACGTTGTTCTCTTAAAATGACTTCCTGCTGATTTGGGACGTAGTAAACCTGTTTGGGGCCCAAATAAGAATGGAAAAATGGTTAAAAATGTTAATAGAATCATTTGATGTTCAGTCCTTTCGTGCTCAGCTATTTAGATGTCCTGAGAAGTTTGTAGACAGAAGCTGATCTTCAGAGCTTTACTGACGTTCTGGCTGGAGCAGTCTGTGGAGTTGAACAATCTTAGGGATTTTGAGTTGTTGTGGTTGTAGACTTTTGAGGAAGTCTGCAAGGCTGGATCATGTGAAAATTTATTTTTTAAAGTATTTTACCAGATATGGTTCATGGTTTTAATGATGATGATAAGAAGCTAGTCAGCATTTTTATAAACACAAGGTAAAATTTCTCCATAGGTCATCTTATTTATGTCTTCAAAGAAATCTCCTAAAGATACTTTAATAATTAATTAAAGATAAATTCATTATTATTGTTAATATTTTCATCATTATTTTATTTTCGCTGCATATCTGGTCAACCTAGGCTTGCCTAAGATGAAATGACTCTTAAATGGACCATTTAGACTTAAAAATCTTGCTCATAGCCCATATATATTCCTGTGAAAAGAGGGATCCAACTTTAGTATAAATTCTAATTATAGTTTCATCAAATTATTAGAAGTCAGCTTCTTAGAGGAGAGATTTCACACTTGCTCATTCTCTGTGTAACTATCAACTTCAAATTCCATATTAATTTATCCCCTGAGATTGACAAAACTAGTTCATATTTTTAGCAATCATCAGGATGCCTCCTTTTCACTCCTAGTCATCACATGCTGGTTCATACAATTTGGTTCTCATCAATTGCTTTCTCCTCGCTCCTTTTTGTATAGGTAACTGTCTATACTAAAAGAATTGGGACCCAGAAGCAGATAGCTACATGCTGTTTAACTCTGTATGGAATTGTTCTTTTTCCCATTCATCTTTTCCAAATGCTTATTAAGAGCCAATCTATGAAGCAGAATAATCTATGCTCAATGTTCACTTTGTCTTTGTTGTATCAATTTGTGACCTGCTTTTGCTACTAATATAAGAAAAGAAATAATGTGTTAATCCTGGGAACCCCAATTCAGGTTGTAGTATGAGCTACTTTGTTTCCTTGGCCAGGTTGCTAAAGGATGCTCTGTTAAGAAGAGCACCAGGAGCCTACGTGGCAGAGAGAATCAACTTTATGAACAAATTGCCATCCAATCTACAACACCTACTTGCATGTGCATTTAAGGGAGCCACTACACCTTATTTTGTTCACCGCATCTTAACCCTAGCCCAGCTCACTGATACAAGTATAGACGGAATTATTCAGCATCCTTTCTCATCTGTGAAGGTCTTGTGCTGCCTAGTCTTACATCAATTTGACACAAGCTAGAATTATCTGAGAGGAGAGGACCTCAATTGAGAAAACACCTCATAAGATCAGGCTGTAAGGCATTCTCTTAATTAGTGATGGCTGGGACACAGCCCAGCCCATTGTGGGTGGTACCATCCCTGGAGTGATGGTTATGGGCTCTATAAGAAATCATTCTGAGCAAGTTATAAGAAGGAAGCCAGTAAACAGCATTCCTCCATGATCTCTGCATCAGCTCCTGCCTCTAGGTTCCTACTCTGTTTGAGTTCTTGTCTTGACTTCCTTCAATGGTAGATTGGTTACCTTGTAAATTGGCATAAACCCTTTACTTCCCAAGTTGCTTTGGCCATGGTATTTCGTCACAGCAATAGCAACCCTTACTAAGACAAGCATGAACTATGTGAGCACTAAGCCTGTGAGTCTGAGAACAAGAAAAATAGACAATTCCATATGTATTTTAATATTATATGTTGATATTAAATTAATATTAATTAATCAATAAAATTAAATTCATATTATATATACATTGACCAACACTCATTGTAATCAAATTCATATAAAGATTACTTTATTGCTGTTGTTGGCTTTAGAGGTAGGGTCCTTCCCTGTTGTCCATGTTAGCCTCAAAATTTCAGGGTTTAAGCGATTTTTTTTGTTGTTGTTGTATTAATTAGAGTTGACTACAGGCAGTATTTCTGCTTTCCTTTGTTACTCAGAAACAGCCTGGCATTTCCACTTCTGGAGAGAACTTTGTCTGAATAGCCAGATGCTTAGGTTGGCATGATTTGCTTATCAGCCAGCTCTGGGCTACATTTCTATGTCTCTCTGGCACTAATGAATGTATCTTGATGAAAGGAAGAAAGCGTAATGTAACATGTGGATGTACAGTAAAGTATAATCATCTGAGATTCAATTGTGATTTAAAGATCATAAATTTAAAAATTCAAAGGATTCTAAAATATTTCAAAAAACAATTTGTAAGGTAATCAGCAGAAAATTAAGACAATAGACATCAACTCAGAAGACATTTATTATTTTCTAAGAAAATAACAAACAAATCCTGAGTTAGTACATAAAGTAGGCAGAAGCAGAGATACTTTCACATGTGTCCCCTTATACCTACACCTATGACCCCAACACTCATATCCACAGGGCCATAAGAGTGTGCATACACAGAGAAGTGTTCACCACAGAACTGAGTCACCTACAGAAGGCAACAAGGTATGAAACACAGAGGTGCCTCATTTTACTCTGAAGTTTATTTTATTTATTTTGTTTTGGTTTAGTTTTGTCAATCTTTCTTGGTTGACAAAGTCTCACTATGAAGTCTGGGCTTGCCTTGAGCTTCTGGTAATCTTTCTCCCTCAGTTGTCCAGTGCTAGTTTTACAGGCATATGCAACCAAGCTGAGTTCAAAGTTGTTCTAAGAAACAAGGTACTTCCCTTCCATTGGCTCCCTTTTCTGTGTAGAATAGGACTCCTGATTTGGGTTACATAATTCCAAATAAAAGCAGTGTGATACTTAGGGATGCTTGTAGTTTTCAAAGTTTGATAGTCCCCTCCCCCCACTTAGTGAGGAGTTGCCAAACATTTCATAGAGGGTCATGGTTTAATCTGTTAAGGCTGTGGTGATAAATTTGCCATAAAGTAGATGCCTTAAACAACAGAGATTTAGTTACTCAAAGTTGCGAAGGGTGGTAGCTGTCCTCACTCAAACTTGCCAAGTGACATTTCTCTGGACCCCTCCTTCCTTGGTCTGCAGGGACTCCTTGCTTGTGACCTTGTCTGATGTCCAACCACACTTATGCACAACCACGCATATGGAGTACTTTCATTTAGGCAGACACAGCATCTATGAAAGCCCCACCCTTGTGATCTCATTCATGCTTAATGGCCTCTTTAAAAACCCAGTCTTGGAATACAGTCACATTAGGGATCAGAGGTTCAACATATAAATTTAGGAGTGACATAATTCAGTCCAGAATAGGCCAGATGATGGAAATTTTAGGCAAGAGGGCCTCTGTCATGAATACTCAACTCTCCCATTATGTTACAGAGCCCATCATAGCTCATACAAAAAAAAAGTTCAGGTCTGTGTTTAAAGAAAAATCTTGAGTGAATGCCCAATGTTGCATAATTTTTATGTATGATAAAATAATACGTTTTTGTTTCTACTATTTAAAAATGTTGAAGTCATTATTGCTGGTTTGAAGGCAATAGAGAATGTTGGTGGTCAAATTTGGTCTGCAGGCCACACCCTTATGCTTAGTAATTACTAGGAGCTCATGATTGTGTCATCTTGTTCTGATCCCCCAACTTTGGTTGGATGGCCAAAAGTCAGACATTAGTAGATCAGTGTCTCTGATCTCAAGTCATAAAAGGGAAACTTGAGAAAACATCCAATTCTTAGGGAAAAGAAGGGAAAAGTGCCACAGTTTCTTGGATATTCTATAGCCAGCTGAATCTACAGTCTCACAGTAGGGTAGTAAAAGAAATCAACTCAGATGGTGTGAAGTTTCAGGACTTTCTGAAGTGATTACTCCAATTAAAGTAGCCAAGAAGTACAAAGTCAATAACTTTTTAAGTAAAGAAAGTCCCAACTGACAGTAATCAGTTGCACTTCTGGAAAGAGATTTCCCAGGTCTCTTAATAAATGTTAAATCAAATTTCAGAAATACATTTTAGTTTTCCATTTTCATCGTGTATCCTCTGTTCAAAATTCACACTTAGTAGGACTTGTGCATTCTATGTTGGACAAAATAAGAAGGAAATATAAGTGAAAGTTTCTTCATCAGTCATATTATTCAGCCACAGTGTGGTTTATTTGTGATTTATTTGAGATATTCCAAAAGACAACATGTTTCCCAATACTTTTCTTTCTTTGTTTCTTTCTTTCTTTTTCTATGTACAGGTGAGTATCAGTGCATGTGTATGCCCTGGATGGATATTGGAAACCTTTTTGAGTTGATCTTACACTTTATTTATTGAGGCACAGTCTCCCAAGCCTAGAGCTTGGCAACATGGCTGGTTTCCCTACCCAGCTTTCTTCGTGTTCTGAGGTTCCTCGTGACCTCCCCACCCACCCAGCTGCTGAGGCTGAAATTATGGGCAAAGCCCTATATCCACATAGCACGAGCATCTACATTCTTCTGGTCATCTTGATTGTGGAGTAAGCGCTTTCACTGACAAGTCCTCTGGCCAACCTCCTAGTTTTTTTTTTTTTGTTTGTTCGAGTGTTTTGTTTTATTTGTTTGTTGGTTTGTTTTGTATATTGCCTTTCTAAATATTTACCAAAGACGGCCTTATTCATGAGCTGTGTGAAAAAAAAAAACAATTAGTGCTTTAGACTTTGAAACATTCCTAATGTTTTATCCTCCTCATATTTCCAGACTGAATTTTAAGGCCACAGCATTCTACCGAGGGTGTATTATGGCCTGCAAAAGAAGATTTAAGCCTCCATTTGTCTCAAGATAGTAAGATTGATTGACATAAGCACTTTTTCAAAATTGCACTTTTCTAAATACTGCAGCAGCAGCTTCTAGTAGAGCACAGCCGTGTTCTAACAGCATGTGTCTCCGTGGATTAAACACCGT